>PVIR01018894.1:0-32731 GCA_004026965.1 Petromus typicus | reverse complement strand
TACGTCATTTTGTTCAAAAAGCTCATGGGCCCCTAGGTGTACAGCCCCAGATTTACCACTGTCTGAAAATGGATATATGTTAGTGAGACATTGTAATGAAGATTTAATGGTTATTTACTTAAGATTTAAAATTTGTTTTATGATCCAGTGTTATCCATGATTTATAACTGTAATCAACTAACTACCTGTATATATACATACATATGCCTACCTACACATATACATATCTGTACACACATACGCATGTAATTTTACCATTATTAGCCTCTTGTATATTGTTATCTTGGAGAGAAATCTATCACAAATAGTGTGTATGATTTCATGGACTTTATTCAATTACTTTGGCACTTTAATACTCACAGAAGAGCATTTTCTTAATAATGGACTATACAAAAGAGTTAATAAAAAAACCCCAATGATTTCTAATTTGTTAACCATGAGTAGCTAAAAAAAAAGGGATTCCAGAGGCCCTTTCTATAGATCCAGCTACGTGGGAGACCACAGCAGGAGGATCGCTTCAGCTCAAGAGTCTGAGAACAGTTTGGGCAATATAAGGAGACCTATCTCAAAAGAAAGTAAAAATAGGCAAAGCATTTATAATTAAAAATGCAAAAAAATAATAAAATTATATTTTAAAACTAAAAATTTCATCTAAGAAAATAAATATAAATCTCTATAAAATTGATTTTGCGGATACAGAACTTTTTTTTTTTTTTAGGTTTTTTGAGACAGGGTCTCACTTTGTGGTTCAGACTGGCCCCGAGCTCAACCTCAAACTCACATCCCAGAAATCCTCCTGCCTCTGCCTCCCGAGTGCTGGGATTACAGGTGTGAGCCACCACGCCCGGCACTGTGGTATGTGGTACTGGTTGCTGCTGGGCGTGAGTCTCCACACCCAGTATGTTATGTGGTTACCAGGGATCAAACCCGGGCCCTTGCGCTTGCAAGGCAGGCACTGGAACCACTGAGCTAACTCCCCAGCCCTGATGCAGAACTTTTTTAAACAGTTAGTTTTTTTTTTTTTTTTTTGATATTCAGCACTGAACTCAGAACCATGCACTTGAAAGGCAGATTTTCGGGTGCTGGACCCACTGTGCTAAATCCCCAGAAAAAAAATAAGTTTTTGAGGAGTACCATATAACACAAATTATTTTCCCACTTAAAAATTGTCTTATTGATCAATACACTACATGATTGAGGACATACTCATACGTGAAATAAATAGGACACAGATGTGTAAGTACTGTATCTTTTCTCTAGTATGAAAAAACTGAAGGTGTAGATGAATGCCAACATGTATGATAGGAAACGTGAAACAGGAGGAAAACGTGCAAAAGGAAAAGGGAAAAGGTGGGTAGGAGAAAGTAAAGGGAAAGAAACAAAATGATGGTAAAAACAGAAAAAGGGAAACAAAGCTTATGTATATAGAGGGCGGGGTTATAGAGAGGGCGGGAGAAAGGCAAAATGAGAATCAAGATGTGTCATATACAGGTACAAATTCTCAATGTTGAATGTGATCACAATGATTGTATAAAATATGTTCATAAAATCAATTTGAAAAGAAGAAAAAAGAAGCTACATAGTCACTCCTAAATTGTCCACGTAGGTCAGCCAGCCCAGCCAGTAGATGGCAGCATCGACAACGTTCAGAAGAGTGAGCCCGGGAAGAGCCGGTTCCAGGAACCGGTTTCTGCTGAGATAAGAGCGAGCGACAGTGTCCTAATTAGACCACTTCATCCGCCTACCAGAGCGGTACATAGGCTCGAAATTGAGCTGATTTCTGCAAGCATTTCAAAAAGGTGGAAATTTAAGATGTCTCTATGACTTCTCCTATCAGTTAAACCTGTCCTTTAACTGAAATTAGACAGAAACTACAAACAAAAATATTAGTAATTTAATTCTACTAATAGACTGAGGACAGTGCTGAAGAATTACAAATGATAAAAAGTCACAGACCCATATATTCCAACTCAGAATGCTGTGTGGGATAGTACTGATAGTATTCGTGTGCTCATGTACAGTGCTCTTCTCTGATTGGATCTCGTGGACTATCCTACCGCTAAGCGGTAAACAGACTGAGCATGTATTGCATTGTTCTGAGGGCAAGACTGTCTTGTTGATAAATGTTCACAGAGTAATTATAATCATGATTGCAAAATTATTAAATTACATACATAATCATTAATGCAAGTCATTATAAAGTAACTAATTATTTATATGAGGAAGTAGGTTACCTAAGTAGATTATGAAAGCTCAAGGTCATTAATCTAAAAACTGAGAAGCAGATAACAATGGAGGAGGAATTAATATTTTAAACCCATTCACATGATATGTCGAGAGGCTCTGGTTTGTTTACTCAGCTATATCTGATTTTTTTTCTTTTTACTATTGTGAACTTGAAATGTTTACAGCATAGAGATCAAAAGATGAAAGATTTTTTATTTTTTAAAAATTTTTTAGGGTTTTTTTTTTTTTTTTGAGACAGGGTCTCACTTTGTAGTTTAGGCTGATCCTGAACTCAGCCTCGAACTCAGCAATCCTCCTGCCTCTGCCTCCTGCTGGGATTGTGGTATGTGGTACTGATTATCGATGGGCATGAGTCACCACACCTCGTGTTGTTGTATGTGGTTACCAGGGAAGGAACTGGGGACCCAGCCTAAAGGATTCTTTATTTTTATAAGAAGTGGGAAAATCGCGGGCAATGGGAGAAAAATCTTTCCGTTTCTAACCAGGGATGGTGAGAGGAGGCCGGCTCTGGACCGTGGACTTTTGTCTTCTGAGTTTTCTCAGAGAGGATTATCGTTTCATCATACTGACTGGTAAAAGGATCTGGCTCAGTGCTTTCATGGAACAAATACTCAATACAGTTTATCTTGTTATGGAATTACAAATCCTCTGAAAGAATTTCCTAGAGTAATCACGAGTTGTGCAGTAAAATGTTCAAATATCCTACATGTCACTAGCTGCAGAAGAGAATCAAGGGCTCAGATGGAGCAGAAAGTATGTGTAAGGAATGTTTATTTCTCGGTGAATGACACAGAACTGTGCTTATGTTTTACAGAAGAACGGACAGTCAGCTTATCAGGAGCTTTGGTGCCTACTGAAATTCAAGTTCTACTAAATCATTAATATTATAATACTATTTTAATCAGCTTTCAGACACAGTTCTCTTCAGCTGGGAATTTAGCTCAGTGGCATTGCTCTTGCCTTGAGAGTGCAAGTTCCTGAGTTTAATCCTTGGTACAGGAAAAAGAAAAAAATAAATATTTCTCTTTAAATATAAAAAAATTACTTAAGAGGCACTTTGATTTTTTAAAATATTTGACAAGAATTTTAGCAAGTCATTTTTAAAATGTCATTTTTAACTTTGTTGGTGGAAAACTATTAGAATTTGCCAATCTGGACTATTATTTTCTGAAATAATATATGAGACAATTTCTTAAATATCTAACTTATTTTAAAAATAGGGATTTCTTATATTTTAAAAATGTATCAAAGAAAGTATAAGATTGTGAATAAAAAAATAAAGTTAAATAGTGTCCAGATGCTCTCCAGGGACTCAACGATTGTTCCGGAGAAAGATTCCGGTGTATTTTCCCCTTTGTACAGTAGGTGGCACCAAAAAGTCAAAGATGCCTGAATAACATGCATTTACACATAGGAGAAGGGTTTACATATGTATTATTTGATCTAGCTGTAGAAAAAAAAATAGTCGTTTTAAATAGGTTGCATCACAAGAATGTCCTTATCTATTAAATGCAATATTTCCTCCTGTTGGCTCCATTCCTAGACTATGAAAAGAAAATATATTGTATTTGTTTTAACTAATCTTTTTTCATACTTTGAATTCTCTTTGTAGCTTTTATATTTAGCCCACAAACTCCAAAATTAAAATTATGTCATTCATTATGGGTTAACTAGCTAATCTGTAAAATGTCGGAAATTCTCAGGTGGAAGGTGTTACTCATAATGCAGTGTGTTCTCCATTTTGTTTTTCCTTTTAAGCAGGATCACAAGACTCTCCCTATCTTATCAGCAATGCCAGCACTGCGGTCAGTTAGGCTTGCTGTGCGACGCAGAGACAGAGAACACGCTCTCCTAGTACATTGCTTTCTTATGTTACATGAATCTCACAGAAACAAACCTTGCACTGACGATTTGAACCTGACACTAGAGCTGCAAAATGTATCAACTCATTGGGTAAAGAGAGGAAGGACGGGGGCGAGGGAATCCAGTCTCTCCATTCTTGGAAAAACAGGTTCTGAAGTGATTTGCTCACTTTCCGCAACCCTGATCCTGGTAGGAAAAATGCAGCTATCAGTCAATTAGGAGCCCTCGTGGGGTTTCATGATGGGCCTTTCCACAAATCTCTGATCATAATAATTTCCTCACTGGTGTGAGATTTAAAACTTTATGTCTGCTACTGGTACCGTCAGCTCTAGTGCCCCTGGGATCTGGGCAAGTAACATAAATCTAGGAATCAGTCTAGGGTCTGTAACCACCATAACAATTCACACAAACTTTTATAAGCACTCAGCACATGTAGACTCAAGTCCTTAGCTTCGGACTCTACTTTAACTGATTTTGTCTTTTAAGAAAGAAAAGATTAGACTGCACTTATTTCTCATGTAAACTATGCCACAATTCGTGCAGAAAACACACAATAATATGGGTAATATTTCAAAGGAAAGAGAGAGGAATCCTCTGATATTGCTTTTATTTTATTTTCAATAAGAACTACAAGATGATTCTAATTAGAACAGTTTCGGTTCTGGGTTTGTTGCATTTTAACTTGCCCTGGACCTGTGCTTGATCTTAGTTTCTTTGTTCTAGAATCCAAAACCACTATCGACTGATTTGATTAAACCTTCTGTCAACCTAAACTGTCTGAGTTGATGGCACTGACTAAATATTTTATTGAACATAATTTTACAGCACATTCATAAGCTAAGAATACATTTGAGATAAATTCCAATTCAAGTTCCACCCAAAAAAACTAACATTTAACTGTCATGAATTATTACTAAATTTTAGTAGAGACTTGAACAATATTTTCCTCTGATGTCTTTTGTTTCAAATAAGGTACAAAAATATAGACAAAAATTAGATAAATATAGTTTACAATAAAAAAATTAGAGGGCCACCCCAACTTCTGGGTTTCCTCCTGTCTCTCTTAGACAGAAGCTATCTTTCCTTCCCTGAGTATTTCCTACTCTTACCTTCCAAAAAATTAGATACATTGCCGTATTACAATAATTCCACTCAAAAGGTTTTTTTCTGTCCAGTGTTCTCTTCTATTTTTTACAGGTATGATCGATTTAACAATTATTTTCATTTGATATTTATTACATAATGCTATAGAATCCTCAAAAAAAAAGTTCATTATTGTCAACAGCACCTCATTAATCCTTAGGCCAAATTTAATCACTCCTTATTGGTTAATAGGTGAGGACTTTAGCTAGGTAAAATAATTCTGCAATGAATATATATATATGTATGTGTATTTGTGTATATAATTACTTGAGTAAGCAAGGGCCGACTAAACTGGATGAGCATAGCTGTGGGTATGAAAGATGAGAGACACACCCTAAGGGGGGCTGTCTCCAGAGTGGAATAAAAGGGAAATGAAGAAGGAAAGCTCTTACCTGTTTCTTCCGAGGAACTCCCGTGGTCCCCTTCACTGTGGACCCTGCTGCGTGGCTTCCGGTGGAGACCCTTGAGCTCAGGCTTTTACTGAAGGCCCTTTGGCCCCCTGGTGAGGACTGGAACCGAACATTAGAGTCGGCGCCAGCCTCTTACCGGATGGTTTGATCTCCAGTACGCAGACAGACCTCTGACTCTTCCTCACCTGATTCTGTGGCGGTCACCATAAGCCGATCTTGTAAATTCTTACGCATTTATATATCTTATAGTAAGTCTGTTTCCTCTGGCAAGAACTGAAATACAAATATATTTATCCTTTCAGAAAAAATTTTAAGAAAAATTCCTTGGAGTGATTATAGTCTTATAAGATCAAAGGGTAAAAACATTCACAGATTTTTGGAATACATAGCAAAAGTTGCTTCTAATTTTTATCATTTTGCATATATGCATTACCAGCATAGATGATACCTGTTTCTATTTTGCGTGTTTGTTATGAGGCAGGAGACTAGGGCATGACAAAGAGGCTGCACCTGAGCCAGTCATTAGAATCCACCTGTCAGTCACAGCCCGGATCAGCACAGAACATCTTCGGAAGGTCCAAAGCTGATCCAGAAAGAAGGCGAGCGAGACAGAGATCCCCGACTGCGCCGCTGTCGCCCTCTTGTTCTCGTGGTGGTCGTCCTGTTTCCCAATGAATCTTTTCTTCCGTTCAGAGCACCATTTCTAGAGTACTTCTTTTTCTTCTCTTTTGTTTTCATTTTGAAATAAACACTAAACTTAAAGTTCATCATTGTCCTATCCCTGAAACTGGACACTGTGGTGTTTGACAGCGGTTTGGTAGAACATGCTCTTAAGACTCATTTTCAAATGTCTTCAGCTTTTCAATCTATGTACTGCTTAATTTTTCTCTATACGGTATGAGCTCAGATTTTTTTTTTGAATTTTATGTCTTTTTCTCAGGATATTTCATGAACTTTTCCCATTTTATTTTAGGTGTGATTTTTTTATTATATAGAAAGAATAGGTTAGTGCAGAGAGGTATCAGTTTATTTTTTCTTTCGAGGTATCACTTCACTTTTTTATCAAGATTGTAAATGAGCCAAGATACCTCCAGAGTCTTCTGCTAGTTTGTATAATTCTTCCTGACAGCCAAGCTGTGAGTAACTTCCTTATTTAGTTATTAATCCACTGGTTTTGTAGGGAAGGCCTGTGATAAAAATTATCTTTAATAGTTCTCATTAATTTTGACACCTGCTATAATTGTACTGTTATTTTCTCTCTTAACATATCATTGGGAGTGAGTAAAAATGAAACACCTCTTAATAATTGGAAATACAGTAAAAATATATATTCAATTATGTAAAATTACATGATTATATAAAATATAGTAAAATTACACATTTTATACACATATATATATACTTATGTATTTATTTTTTAGGGAGTGGAGAGTGAATAGTATAATTCAATGTGGACAATATATCTGAAAGCATATCTTGATAGTAAAAGTCTTTTATTTATTTTATATATTCTTTCACCTATTAATCTGTCAATTGATATATATGATAATTACATTTATAAGGTCTTATAAGATAAATGAATTTGTTGCTTGAAAAAATAAAAGGGGTGAAGGAAAGGGAAAAACAATTAAAGTGTGTCATGTACATTTACCAATTCCCTACAGTGAGTGCAATCATTATATACTGCAAACACGTACTAATAAAATTTTTAAAACTTTAATGGAGTGCTTCCCAGCTTTGTGAACTTTACATCAGACCTTTTTCTCTCTTGCAACTTAAATTAGTATTTAACTTTACCTACTGAGGGACAAATACTCAATTTCCCCTAAGGTAACAAAACCAAACATTATTTTACAAAGCAGAGTTTGTCTTAACCAAACAAGTGACTTTTAGTACTTAAGTACTATCTAATTAGTGTTAAAATATTAACATTTGCTTTCAAGTTAATTTACTCTTTTTTTCCCGATAAGCCAATGAAGCCACATGACTGTGAATTTGTATAGACACAGCTGCTCTTAGAATATTCTCTTTGATGTAAGCAAGAATAATATCTTTCTTCATGTAAAAACTGATAAAAGGATATCCCACCAACTTCATAAAAATGAAATGTTTCTACTGTTCCACTCAGCGAACAGTTTGAGAAACATTTTATGAAAGATATAATTTGCTGGTTGTTTTCAAGCCACCCTCTATCAACACTATTAATATCTTTTTTTTTTTTTTTGAAGTTTCTTGAAATAGGATCTCACTTTGTAGTTGAGGCTGGCCCTGAAATCGTGTAGCCAAAGCCAGCCTTGTACTCACAGCAATCGCCCTCCCTCAGCCTCTCAGGTGCTGGGATTAGAGGTGTGAGGCACCACGCCTGGCACTGTGGTATGTGGTTATGGGGATTGAACTTGGGACCTTGCACTTGCCAGGCAGATACTGGAACCATTGAGCTAAATCTCTGACCCACCATTAATATCTTAAGTATGGTATCTTCATTGGAGTAAAATAGCTGGAATATTTGTGCAGGTCTTCTTTGCACATTTCAGGTATAATTTGTCTTCTTGGTTTTCCTTGTAACATTTAATGATTTCCCAGTCAAGAGATAGAAGAGCACAAGTGTGAAGTAGATACTTCATACAGTTTACCTACAAATCAACACCCACAAAAAAACCCCCACAAATTAATGTACAAGTGTAATAGGATTCACCAAATTTCCCATTAGATCTTCACCCATTATTAGGGCCACTGCCTATTTCATGTTAGGCCATGATTTATTCTAAGCCAGGGACTCTATGAGATAGTATTTATTGTCACAGTCATTTTAAGCCATAATTTCTTATTTCTGAAATGCAAATGAACCCTCTTTCCTTTAACTTCTGAGAAAGCACCACAAAAGAAAGCTGATTATTAGAGAATATCTGCATGCTTTATTACTGTCCACTCAGTTTAAATTTTGGTGTTGAAAAAGCCAAAAGAACCTGAGACTTGTATGTAGTGTTAGCCATAACTGATCACGTCATGAACATTTTATACTTAGTGATGGACAAATCTCAGGGTCAAAAGGTACAATAAGGTACCTCTGTTTATAGTAACCAGACTCAGGAGACTGTTGTGAGAAGGAAAAGAAAATGAGATCTATCAAAGAAAACTAAGTAAGGGTGTGTGAGAAGGCTCAGAAACAGAAAGCAAGACAACACAAATGCGTGTGAAAACCAGACAGAAAGCCTCAGGGAACAGACAGTACAGATTTTCGAGCTATGACCTATTAACCACAGAGTTAGCTCTTTTTTCTGTCCTCCCTTGGTAACCTCATCTTATTTTCTACTCTTTGTAAAGATTAGTTGTATTGTGACAACCGTGTGGGCAGCAGAATATCTCCAAGAGAATGGCCAATAACACAGATCCTACAAACAGAAAATTCCCCAAAAATGTTTATGTTATGAGGTCATGTTTATGACTCATGGAAAAGTACCAACCCCTTGCCTACCTGAGAAAAGCCAGGAAAACTAGTCCTATCTTTGATTTATGGTCTAGTTTGATCTTTAGAGCTATGACTCCTTTAGTTCCTTGAGCTAAATTCCCTGTCTTATATTCTCTTTTCAAAACTTTTGATTACATTTTTATTTTTATTGGCACATATTTGCAACCATAATGATTAAATTCCTTGTGGGGAAGTTGCAACTGCGCAACATATCATGATTCCTTTTTAACACTGGCTGATAGGTCTGTCGATGCCTTTCACTGATGTATGCTACAGACATTTTTTCTATGTTGAATGTTGATGAATCTAGAACAGGCTTCTCCATTTGCTTTTGTAGAACCTCCTTGGACCCCCATCTAGCCACAAGCCAAATTTGTGTTTTCCCTCTGCATGGAGAAAAAGAAAATTTGGTAACTTGGAGAAGCTTGAAGCATGTAAAGTTTTATTTCAATGTATTTTACTCAGGAAATCTTAGTAAAAAGACATTGTTTTATAAAAACTCTGCAACATTTATTTCCGTGGTTTTATAAGTGCAATTGTTAGCGATGTGAAAGTACTGTGGAACAGCTGACCCACAGCTACTAGAACTATTGAAACTTCCACAGTGTCAGACAGAAAAATGTTCAGGGTTAAGGGTGAAGGGACAGATGTTTTCTGCTGGTAATGTTATTTGATTATGAAATTGCTTTTTTTGATCTTGTTTTGTGGTAAAACTTGCATTTGGCAAACTTCTGAATCTTGAAAATGGCCTAATTCCAATACTTTGCTTCAGAAGCTGGAATCACTTGTATTCTTATTCCCACTCTTGAGGAAATTATTCAAAAATACAAAGTTGACATTAAAATAGCAGTTGGCAATGTCTACAGAATTCTTGATGAAAAATTCTGCATACTATTTTTCTTTATAATAATAGCTTATCTTTATTGAAAATAAAATTTGTGTTAATATCTGCTTCTTTTTTGTAAGAATGTTTTTGTTTTATTTCTTTCACTGAGTAACCAAATTGAAGACAATGATACACAGTGAATGACTCATGTCATTTTCTATTTGGAAATGAAAATTTTGTTATTTTTCATAAAATGAAAAATTAAAGTTTTGAATACAGTGGACTGATAACCATTTTCTTCTAGGTTTTATTAGACAGCAAATTGAAAGAGAAGCTGAATGTTTTGTCTCTTTAACAGTTACACATTTAGCCTTTCATAACTCTAAAAAATACATTTTTAATTTAGAGGATCTTTTCCCAAGTGTGTTGTTCAGCACATAGCCAGCCAGAATAAGTGATTATTTTTGTTTATTATTTGCATTATAGTGTTTCAGATGTATCAGTGATCTTTGCGTGTGACCCAGCCTCATGTTCATTCAAGTATCTGGACAAAATAAAATACAAACACATATTCCTTACTTTTAAAAGCAGCTTGTCTTACTTTTGTTAACTGCTTCTGCATGGAAATTTCTTTATTTTCCCTATTTTCATTAGCCTTCTATGTTATTATCGAGTTCTACCTAGTAGTGGACAAAGATTCTGTATGGCCAGTTACAGTTGGAATCTCTTCTGCGCTCCTTTCTGTGGGTCATCACATTGTAGACCCACGTTCACCTTCATAAAACCGCGTTACATCTCCTTTGTTGACTTCCTTCTTTGTGACACTTAATTTCATGTGCCAACTTCCCTGGGCCATGGGGTGTCCTGGTAGCTAATTAAACGTTATTTCTATGTGTAATTGTAGACAGTGTCTGGATTGGTGGGTTGAGCAAATCTGACTGACATCGTCCAAGCTACACAAACCCTGAATAGAACTGAGAGGTGAATGAGGGGTAAATTAGTTCCCTGCCTGGATGGTGGAACTCGGAATTGATACACCACTCCCAGTGCTCCATTGGCTCCTTGGCCCCCACGTTTTCCTTGAAACACCACTGATAGTTTCTTCCAGGACTCTAGATTATGGGCTATCTGTGTGAGCCAGGCTCGTCTTTTTATCTTGGATAAGGTTCTGTTTCTCGAGGAGACCCTGATTAATGTTATTATTTCTTTGTCAGAGAACAACACCTTTTTTCATCTATTCCTATCGTGGAACCAATTTCTGCTGATTTTGAAAGGCTTAGATTCCTTACAATCTCTACTGATTGAGCTTCAATCATCTCACTTTAAAAGACTGAATTATGTTTAGCATGTTGAACCCCATTTTGAGAACATATTCTCAGTACCGAAAATATTGAGAATAGCATATACTGTGTATGAAACATTAGCCTAGACTCGACAGAAGATTTTATGGAGAGATAGCATTTCTACTGAGCTTTCAGAAATGGGTAGAATTTGACAGGACGATTTTGGGAAGAGATTTCCTTGGGTGAAGTAACAGAGTAAAGTAGAAAAGGTAGTAGGTTGGTATGTTAGGGAATAGCCAATAAACTAGATGAACTGATATACATGATTTCTTTCTCTTTTTTAATGCATGATATCTGAAGAAATATAAAGAATAAAAGTATTGAGTGTCTCTTTCTTTAGAAGTCTTGCTAGTATTGGCAATGTGTCCCTAGCAACTCCAAGTAGTCCCTCCACATAACCCCTTTATCTCAATCTAGTTATGATGTCACTAATAAATATTGGTGGCTCTGGGTGTTCAGGGACTGTGCTTATTCAAGCCTGACTGTTCAAGCACCAATCATCCCAGTTTCTCTGTGTCTCTTTCTTTCTCCCTCTGTCTCTGTGTCTTTCTTCTCTCTGTGTGTAAACATAATGAGAAGGAGATAGAACCCATTGCTGGAGTTTCTGGTAAGAATTCTTCTAGTAACTTTAAACACATGTTCTGGATATTTCAAGAATTTTCATCTAGTAGAAGCAATGCTTATCCATCCATGCAGACCAGTTTTGAGAACAGCCTACAGGAAGTGCACTAACAAGGCAGTATTGGACTCAGCCCTGAGAAGCTTACTTTGGTTTCAAATTATTTTAGCATTGTGTTACTAATATACTACAAAGCTTTTCTGTAAAGTCAGTTTCTTTCTTTCTTTCTTTCTTTTTTTTTTTGATAAGAATTTTCTTGTGTTAATTTTGTAGGAAACCACAAGGTTTTGAGTAGATATCAAATGAAAGTGGAGACAAATGAAAGGTTTGTTGGTAGACTGTGAAGACAGACTCTTGGACATCTCTAAGAGTCTTAGATTAGTGAATGTGTCTGAAGTCTGTGGTGACAAAACAGGCACTCCTGCCCTCAGCTTGCTTCCCTTAAAGCCTATTTGGGTTGTCTGGACAAAAAATGTGAAATTTTAAGCCATCTGTATTTTAACTTCAATTTAGACAGAAGCATGCAAGGGAAATATATCCATGAATTATGCTGGAGAAAAGAATAGAGTGCTCCTTGTTCCTGTCACCCTTTGTGCTCCAGGCAGTCATAGGCCCACAGTGACTCAGGTTAGCTTTGATCATGACTAATCCATGCTCCACTTTCGTATAGGTGCTCACCTGGTGGCTCAAAACAGCGACGACTCACTTCCCACTACACATGCACTGTGTGTCTCACTGGGGCTTTGGTCAGGGCCAGGGTCTTTCTACAAAATGTGGAATTTCAGCTCATTTAGTTTTTGTTTCAGTTGGTGAAATGCTTTCATCTACTAAGATGGAAAGTGATGAATCTTTGGGACAGAAATTGGCTTTCCAGACAGCATGTCAGAAAATTAAACTAATTCCCAGAGTAATTGAAAATTTCAACTCTTTTAAAATGTTTTTAGTTTTGATTTACTGGGTTAAATAAACATAAAAATTGTGTGTGTCTCCATGTGTGGTCATAACTGGTTATGTTATGATTATAGCACTTCTCATGATCTTACACATTTCTTTACTTTCATCTGATTCTAGTGGAAAAGGTACCCAGAAGCATCAAAAGTTTCATATGATAGTGTAATTTTATCAGACCATGTGGCAGCCTCCTCTAAATACCTCATTAGTAAGAAGGTGGCTGTTATAAAGTTGGCTGCGAAGCATCCTGCTGATTTCATTCCCTGCTGGGATGGCCAGATCTTAACAAAGACAAGAGGGAAAACAACGGAAAATTACCCAAAGCCCTGTGACATTAGGGCGAAAAAATATTCCCAATGGGACTTTCATGGTTGAACTCCAACGTATGCACACATGTGCTCAAATAACTAAATTTACTGTTCAGAGCATATGATTACTTTTGAATACAGATATATGTGAAACATCTTCTGTGTTATTTATGAGTCATATAAAGACTAATGCAGAAAAGAATGAAAATATTCACATTTTGTCTAAGTTGTAAGTCGAAGGGTTGCTTAACTGGGATCTGTAAAGGAAGACTGAGAAGCAAAATTTCCTGTGCGGTTTTCAGGTCTCTTGTATATGGACGATGTCCCTCTGTCACTCTGAATAAGTGTACCGTGTTCCTAACCTTTGACAGGTACTAGTAGAATATTGGGTCACAGTACAACAATGGAACACAGTGTTTGTTGTTTTACTTGGTGTAAAGGAAATTTGTCATTTATTGTCCCAGTTCTATCCTGTAAGTTTACAGGATAATGGGCAATATCTGGTAAGAGTGCTGCAAGTTATTTCCCTGGACATGTAATAACAATTTGATTTTAAAGTGCATGCTACATTTTAGTACTAAATTCTTTTGCTTACATTTTTAGTTATGCCAAAAAGATAAATTACACTCTAAATATAGTAAAGTCTTCTGTAGCAGACAATGGTCTTGTTTGAATTGCAGTTGAGCCATTGAATTCTTCTCCCCATGTTATGAAATGTAGCAGAAGAGAGAGATGCCTTAAATTGTGTCTTGTATAGCTTATATCTTACATTTTATAAAATGCTACTCCAGCAAAGCAATGCAATCTAGTTTACAAATGCTATCTCCAAGAGATGAAGGCATATTTCTTCCATGTATTATTGAATGTGCTCGGCCTAATAGTTAGGCTGAGAAAATTAAACCTTCTCTATATTGGATTCACATTTGCTGGGAAGTGATGATAGTTGCTGTTATATCTACTCTAGAGATTTTCACTGTTGTTCAGATGAGAAGATGTCAGCAAAATTAATTCTAAATAGTGAGGCAATATACAAATTAATATGATTTTTTTGTTACTAATGTTTGTATTTATAATTACTTGAAACCCTGTTTTTATACCAGATGGAATCTATATAAAATGATGGAGCATCTGCACATTATAGTATCACAAATTCAACTCTCCCTACACACTTTTCCCTTTCCTGCTCCCCAGAAGGGCTGACTGCTGCTCAGAATGAGATACAGTGTGTGTGGACACAAGACACAGCTTAGTGTTGAAAAGTACCCTGAGGAGGCCGTGTTCTTCAGTAACTTTCCTGAGTCAACTGATGATAATATTTGGTGAATCTTTCACATCATGGTTTAAGCTAGGTCTTTAGAAAATATGTGACATCGTAGTTTTCTTTGGAAGAGCTACCATGATTCCAGAGAAAGCCCATGAATCTTATGCTGTCCCATTTTCTTTTGCTTCGTCCATTTCAGGCAAAAATATGTCAAATGAATTCTAAGCAAGCTAAGTAGATTTTCATGTTTCCTTTTAAATTGTGTTAGTTTTGTTAGCAACCAACTTTAAGAGGTTTGAGGGTTTTTTAGTGTTAAAGGTTTTTAATGAAAATACCTAAAAATCAGCTTTGCAATGTCGGCACATATTTTCCATTGATAGAAGCAAATAATTCAGAATTATAGGGATGCGTATGTATTCATCTATAATTTAAATTTTCTATATAACATGCTTATTATTTCAGAACATTTATTATTTTTTCACCTGATGTATATGGAAGGTAAGACAGATAAGTAAAACATATATATATGTGTGTGTGTGTGTGTGTGTGTGTGTGTGTGTGATAATTGGCAGTGTTAAATAGAAAAGGGTCATATAAAGAGATCTGTAGTGAAATATTTAATTATTGTTAAATAAAACCATAGTTAGACAGTAATTAGAGCAGTAAACACAGATTGTAGTCAGGAAATACTGCAAGTGGGGAAAGGAGACCTCAATATAGAGATGGGCTAAAGGTGAACTCAGCATGGACAGAAGGGAGTCATGGCCAAGGAGCTGGGTAAGGTCAGTATACAGAAAATTACTAAGAGAAATATGAGGGTGAAAGAAAGGCTCTGTATAAGTTGACTTGAAAGGACTAGACATGGATAAAAGATATGGAATTACACCAGATGTTGAGTAAGATCACACATGGAGGACAGGGGATTCTTGATAGACTGATTTGGCAGGATTTTTGCTGAAGCTGAACTATAGAAAAAGAATCAACATGGAAATTCACAGGTCAAGGCCTTAGTTGATTAGAAAGTTCTTAGGCACTTGGTGAATGTTGCCCAAGAAGGGTACCTTGATTTCTATTTTAGAACAGCTCCTTTACAAGGTCTATTTTGATTTAAGTGTAAAATAATTGAAACTTGATGTAGGTGACCTTCTTTACTACCAGTATTTTGCATGCTTACTTTTTCCTATTTCATTTATGCTTCTGAATTTTGAGTAAAATTCTAAGAGAATTGATATTTTTGGATAAAAATCCCAATAAATCAGTAATAATTTGCTTTCTTTCACCTTTCTTCTTCCTTTTTCTCCTTTATCATCAAAGATTTTTCAAAATGTTATACCATTAAAGTTGGAAGGTAGAAAATTGAAATCTTGGGTAGGTCATAGTGGCACAAGCCTGTAATTCCAGTACTTGAAGGTTAAAGCAGGAGGATCACTGTGAGTTCAAGGCCAGCCTGGGCCACACAGTGAGTTCAAGATGCTGTTTCAAAAGAGAGAGAGAAAAAACGGAGGGACTGAAATTGAAATCTTTCATGCAATGAAGGTAATTTTTAGAATTTCAATAAAATAATAGTTCTGGATGTCTCCAAGATCATTCAGAAAAGCACAAAATTCTGTGTTCAGATTTTCATTAAGCCTTCCTAAAAATTGCTTTTATTATGCTATCAAATAAAAAATTTTTGTCACTGTATAATAAACATAAAGTAATACTGGCAGAATTGTGAGCTTGTGATTCCAATTTTTAAATTAAACAAGGAAAAAATAGCTCATGAGTTTGCAGTGAATAATTCAAGTTTCATTTCTTTCCTCATTTATCCTAGTACCTCTTGAGATTCCTTCACATTCTAACTTTTTCTTTTTTTCCTAGTATAAAATAGCATGCCTTATATTTAGAGAACCTTTTAGTAGGAGAATTTAGAACCTATTTTCTCCAATGGGACAGAGAATGTATTTATGTTTTCAATACTTGGTTTATCTCTTATTTACAGGTGTATGGGAAATGAGATTATCACCATTTTGAATCCTCTTGTATTACAGTTTCCTTGACAACCAGAAACGATCCTTTACTGACTTAGCATTGATGAATGGTAAGATTGAGTTGAAGGTTTAAATTATATATGTGTGTGCGTATGTAGAATGTTACTCTGACAATGAAGATTGTTTTTCTGAAATTTTTATGAACTATTCAAAATTAATTTTAATTAACTTACATAATACAAATTTTCAATAGTAACAAAAGATATTAAAGATTCCACATATTTATAGGAAAGTATATAATTTAATAGCATTGTTTACTTGAGCAAAACAGAATTTTGAGCCTTTTGTATTCAGAGAATCTATTCTCAAATGCTTGAAAAAGATGTATCCACTAATAAAAGAAGTATCTTACCTGGTTAAAATTGTAACTTTGGAACTGAAAATACATATTAAAGTAGATCATATTTATTTCAAAATAAATAATATTTACTTTAAAATTACTAGTCTCTATCAAATTGGGACTGTGATTTATATCACATAATTAGTATTTTGTCTTGCACTTTTCTGATTCTTTGTTATATAGTTGACTGAATTGTCTTCTAAATGCCATTATCAATAAACCTATAACACTCATATTAACTTGAACATAAATTATTACATACATAATACATGCCTTATGTTTCTTGCATGTTTAAAATTTTCTATTTGTTTTTTTCGTGTTGCTGAAAGAATAACATTTAGATACTAAGCTATCTTAATGATTAATAAACAATGCATCAAATTAGCATGAAAATGACAAAAAAATCCATAGTA
Source organism: Petromus typicus (assembly GCA_004026965.1). Lineage (NCBI taxonomy): Eukaryota > Metazoa > Chordata > Mammalia > Rodentia > Petromuridae > Petromus > Petromus typicus. Next base: position 15,508 of record PVIR01018894.1, on the reverse strand, counting down.
CACTTACAAATAGAACAATTGACCTAGATTTCAAGTTCCTAAGGACAAAGGGCATGTCTGCTACACCCATATTTAGTCTCATGTGTCTGAATGTAGTTCTTTTTTTTTCATTTTTAAAAATCTTTATTGGTACATTAAATATACACATCATGATTGCACTCCATAATGGGGATTTGTACCAGTATAAGACACAACTGAATTCTTATTTTTTCCCATAGCCCTACCCACCCTACCACCCCCCATATACATAAAATTTGTTTCCTTACTTTTTTGTTACAATCTCAACATTTTCCCCCTTCACCCTATTTTACATTGAGCATTTTCTATTTCACAATATATAACATACAATGCTAGGACTCATTTACATCTTTATTTTCTCATACCAGAGAAAAGCTGCGATATGTACCTATCTGTACCCTATTTATTTCACTTATGAGGATATCCTCAAGGTATGTCCATTTAAGTAGAAATGATTCAAACTTACCATTTTTTGTGGCAGAATAATACTCCATTCTGTAGAAGAACCACAGCTTTTTTACCCAGTCTCCAGTTGATGGACACTTGGGTTGTTTCCAAGATGTAGCAATCACAAATTGGGCTGCTGTAAACATGGGTGCACATATGTCACTGTGATATGAGTCTTTTAATTCTTGTGTGTATATACCTAGCAGGGCAATGGCCGGGTGAATATAGTTCTTAACATAAAAGAGGGTCACAGCGGGGTGTGGTGGTGCACACCCACAATCCCAGTCACCAGAGAGTCTGGGGCAGGAGGATGGCAAGCTCAAAGCCAGACCACCTAATTTAGCAAGATAATATCTCAGTATGAGAAATATAAAGAGTGGGAGGTACAGCTCAGTGGGAGAGCACAGGCTGAGCATGCAGAAGGCCTAGAATTTGATCTGTGACATTTCAAAATCTAGTGAGGAGAAAGAAAAGGGCTGAAAATGTGTTGAAGAATAAATTTTTATTCCATGAAAGTGTAATTAGACCTCTGTATGTTTTAAAGCTGCAAGCCTTCCCTACCCTTGCCATAAAAACACACATCTCCAAGCAGACATAGAGAAAGCATAACAAAGGAAAATCTAGAAAAATTTTTAGACCACAAAGTCTTTCCATCTAAATGACTTTATGAATCATCCTAATGGGCGAAGTTGTTATTCAGAGCTGAAAATACGGAGTAAGGAAATAAATAGATTACTACAAGGATCATTAGTGTGTATGAAATAATTAAATTGATATATTAGTGTCCACAAAAAGCTTTTTGAATGTTTTGTGAACAAAAACATATGTATAAGTCCCAGCCATATTTGGGTAGAATTTTTACCAGTGTTGGCATTTTTTTTCCTGAAATCTAATCAGTATTAACCTTTTCTTTTTAAGTGTAACATTTTTAAGTGAAGAATTTAGATAACAATTCAAATAGATATGTGTCAGAACTACTACAGACATATATTTTATGGGAAAAATAATCATTAAATTAAACCAAGAGATCTTGCTTTTCAGGACATGTCACACTGCCTTTCTAATGAATGAGCCATTTAGGTCTAATTTATACCAGTTCTATTGCGCTGGAGCACGCAGTCATTTTGTCTCCAAAGCATGCAGTTAATGAAATAAGGCCTCTTTGGAGTTAGATATTATGTGCACTGAAATATGTTTCTTGTTTAAAGCTAATTAACATGGAAAAACAATTTGACCATTTAAAATGAAATGTGATGAAGATGAGAATGGAATTTCCTTAGAGTGGTAAGCACTGGAAATGTTGGCTCAAAGGAAAATTCAAAGGAAATAGGGCAAGAACATGCCACATACCTTTCTCAGATTATTCTAGTTTTGAGAAGAGGATTATATTTGCAAGAAAATTTTAAAACCAAGTGGTATTACCTAAAATGATCTCTTCTGTGTACTAATTCTGCCTAATTCTTTATTTCATCATTATGTAACATTTGTTACATAATTTTCTAAGTTTGGCAAAAACTCCATTGAAGAAAATGAAGCAAGTAATACAAATAGCATTTAAACATAAGATCACCTCTTGGAGAAGACTTTCATAGCTGGGCCTTAGGTAGGACCTTAGTTGAGTTGCTTGCTTGGAAATACTGATACTGACACATCTATGGAAATTTTCTTCATATAAATTCTTTATTTGGAGTTATAGATTCTTCCTAATGTATTCAAGACACGACTTTTCAGCCTCTGAGCTTTGAAGCAACTTCACATTCACCTGAAGTATGATCATTTCTCAAAAAGAAGCTAAAACTGAGGATTAAAACCCTTTGAAAGGTCAGAGAATTGTACTGATGGACACGAATGTCAACAAGACCCCAGAGTTCACATCAGACTTTGAGGACCAAGACTTCATAAATCGTTAGGTCTAAACCAAGAATCTGTACTCTAGGTGGGTCTGAGGCAGGGCATCTTGAAACTACTGTTGGAGAAATTCTGACCTAGAAATAAGGCTAAGGTGGTTAAAATAAACTTGAACAATGACCAATTATGATACAAATTTATAAGCTTTGGGTTAGTTAGCCTTCCATTACTGCAGACTAACATTTGTGATAAACAACCTAGAAAGAGAAGCTTGCTTTGTGTTGCAGTTTTGAAGGTTTCAGCCTATGATCAACTGGTCCCATTGCTCTTGGGTTTGTGGTCAGGAGGAGGAGGAAGAAAGCATGTTTGCCTCCTGACCAAGACAAGAGAAAAGAGAAAGGGGAGAGATGGGTAGCCGCATTCCTTGGGACTTCCTGCTATGCCTGTAAGATGACTTCCTGTTATGCCTCCCTTAGTGGGCTATGGGAGAAAATGAGAATTAAGTTGTGTCACACACTGGTACAAATTCTCATTGTTGAGTGCAATCATAATGTGCATATGTAATGTAGCAATAAAAATTTCAATTAAAAAAAGATTGTACTGCCTTTCGGTAGTGAAAGAAATGGGGACAAAACCTGTAACATGTGCACCTCTGAGGAACATTACAGCTCCAACCTCTAGCATGTTAGAATGGCTAATAAAGCTCTCCTCTGAATTCTTTGGATCCCTTCCAAAAAACAAACTAATGACAGGGCACTGGTGGCACAGAAACTGGGGCTTTGAAACCTCATCTGGAGCCAAAGTATAGCCGTCACTGAGAAAGAATGGGAAACTAAATTAACAGGAAAAGTTGGAAAACTTTGGGTGGATTCAGGATGTAATAATCAGTAGTGGGTGATCTTGGAACAAAGTCCTTAAAGTTTTGATATCATTGCCTAATGGTCTCAGGGTTACATAGCCTGGAGAAAGTTATCCTTTAAAGCACTTCAATGATAATTATTTTTTGTTTTAGGAAAAAGAAATAAACTTATATCAAAAGATTTCTTGAATAATCACAGTGAAATGGAACCATATTAAATTCCTTGCATTATATTTTCATAGATTGATTTTGGTTCCCCAATGTATAGCCAGTTTATAGGATTTAAAAATTACTTGCCTATTGAGATTGTAACAAAAAAGTAAGGAAACAAATTTTATGTATATGGGGGGTGATAGGGTGGGTAGGGTTATGGGAAAAAATGAGAATTAAGTTGTGTCTTATACTGGTACAAATCCCCATTATGGAGTGCAATCATGATGTGTATATTTAATGTACCAATAAAGATAATAATAATAATAATAAAAAAATTACTTGCCTATCCTGTGTCAAATAACTATTTTTACTTTGACAACATAACTCCATATGCTTTTGTAATATTAAGTTGACTTGCTTTCTGTTTTCTTCCATATGCATTTTAGTTTGGAATGGTGCAGATTTTCAGAAAAGTTGGAGAGACCGTATTAAGAGTTCCACATCCATTTTATTAAGTTTCTCTCATTTTTTAAAACCAGGGCACATTTGTCAAAACTAAGAAATCAACATTGGTTCCTCTCATTAACACGAACTCCAAGATTTCATTATGTTTTCCACTATTCTTTTTCTTGGTCTGGTATATATCTAGGATTCCTTTTAGTATATAGCTGTGATGTCTCCTGAGTTTTCTTCTGATATATGATGATTTCTCAGTCTTTCCTTCTCATGACTGCTATCAATTTAACTTAAAACTGTTTATGATAAGCTTGATTATTTGTTCAAGGTAGTGCTTGTTCTTCCATCTTAAAATTATTATTTTTTCCTTTCTCCATTCTTCAAAATCAAATAAATAAGTTCAGTCCCTATTAAAAATATAGGAGATTAAGTTCTACCTTCTAATAAATATTTTTAATTAGGTAACTTCATAAATTATTTGGAATTCTTCTGTAAGAAAGATTTATCTCTTGTTTTCATTAATCTCATTTATTTATAAGAATATGACCTCAGAAATATTTATTTTTTATTTTGAACTGTAACCTAACTCTGTATTAGCAACTTTTGTTGCTCAAATGCTTCCAGGTTTGATCAGATGGCTCCTCAGCGCTTTGGCTAACATCTATGGCTTTAACTACTTCCTTAATTTCTGTGGCCCTCGAATGTTCTGGATTCATCTAAGTTGGCTCTTCTCTTCTGGAGAGCCAGTTGCTTTTTGATTTTTAAAATCAGAAGACAGGGAGTAAATGTATTTAGTTTCCCATATAGAATATTTTGTGCAGTATTATGAATGTGATAATACTGATGGTTCCAACCCCAGAGCAATATTGGAACTTGTAATATCCATTTCATGCTATAAAAATATGTGGTGAATGCCGATGTATAGCCTGATAACATTATTAGGAAAGTAATAAGGATGATATTTTCTTTCTTTATCTGTTTAATATTTATTTTTGGTAGTACTGGATATTGACCTCAGGACATTCATGCTGAGTTGAATCCATAGCCCTTTTAAAAATAATTTGTTATCATTACTATCATTATTTGGACAAGGCTTACACTAAGTTATCCAGGCTGGGCTTGAACTTGTGATCTTCCTGTCTCATTCTCCTATACTGCTGGGGTTCACAGGTGTGTACCACCAGGCCAGCCTAAGGTTAATGCTGCAGAACTAAATTTACTTTTTGCTTTTACTTCTTGTTGAGATGTAGAAACAGCCTGGAAATATACAATTATTTCATGTTTTGCTACACACAGCATCAGACATGCTCTTGTTCAGTGCTCCACGCAGCAGCCTTAGTTTCCAGAGTAAATGACAGTCGAGCCAGAACCACAGCAGGTATGCCTCGTGAAGCCATCAGTGTAGGTGAGGACTTCTGAACAAGACCCTAACTGCACAAGAAATAATACTGAAAATCAATAAATGGAATTATATCCAATAAAAAGCTTCTGCATAACAAAAGAAACAACAGAGTGAGGACATCATCTGGAGTGGGAAACTATTTGCCAGCTATTGCAAGGACTAACATAGGAATTTATAAAGAACTTGAGAAAATTACAGCCCTCAAAATAAAAGATCCAATAAAAAATGGCACCTGAAATGAATAGGCATTTCTGAGAAGATGTGCAAATGGACAATAAATACATGAAAAAGTGTTCATCATCATTGGCCTTCAGACAAATGTAAATTAAAACACCATCTTCCTCTGGAAAGAAAGGATATTATTCAAAAATCTAATGCTAACAAATGCTGGTGAGGATGCAAGGAAAAAGGAACTCTTATAGAGTCATTGCTGCTGGGAATGTAAACTAGTCATAACCATTATGGAAATCAGTTTGGAAATTCTTCAAAAATCTAAAAATATAAATTCCATTTTACTCAACTCTTTTTCTAGATATTTTCCCAAATAGTTAAAGATGGTCATATTTTAGGAATATATGCACACCCATGCTTCTATCAGCACAATTTATAGTAGCTGGATCTTGAAAACAGCATATATGTTCATTAACAGATGAATGGAAATGGAAAATGTGGCATTTATAGACAGTGGAGTAATAAGTTTCCATAAAGAAAGATAATCTTGAGAGGCATTCATAGATAAGTGGATGCCACTTGACAACACAATGTTAAGTGAAATCAGTTGCAGAAGTTCAAATATGGCATGCTTTCTTATATATGGAAATCACAATATGTACTATATAGAAAGTCCACTAAAATGTATTAAGGAAAAGAAAAACTCATATAAAAATTTTATTACTAAATTTATTGAGATATCATGAGATTAATTCAAGTCACATTTTCCATCAAAAATTACAAGAAGTGTTCTAAGTGGTGGATTCCAGACATTTATTAATACAGCAAACTGCTGTGTGGGTAACACTGGCCAATGAGATTGCTGAATATGCATTTTCAGTTTCTCTAAGGGCTGGCAGTGTAGTGATTTTTCTGCAATTCCTGACATCATCTAGGGTTCGCCTTATGAATATAACACCATCTGTTGAAAATAAATCATATTATTTTTTCTTTTCCTGAAACCTACATACAGTTTTTGGCAGACTCTGTGTGTGTGTGTGTGTGTGTGTGTGTGTGTGTGTGTGTGTGTGTGTGTATGTGTGTGTGTGTATATATATATGCCAAATATATTTGTGTGTACACATACAAATACAGTACAAGATGGAAAAGAGATAAATAGAAGTAAAAGTTCGATTTCCTCTCCAAATTACATATATCCTTGATTTAAAAACACTTCAAAATATATACTAACTTGTTTCATTTATATTAAAAGTTTATCTTCATTCATTGCAAGGGAAGTTTGTGTTATCATCCACTTCTTTTTTGTAAGAATTTTTAGTTTGTGTCCTATTCTCTGATTAACCACATTGAAGATAATTATACCCATTTAATAACTATTATTATTCTCTTATAATTTGGTTATAAAACTTCATCTTATTTTTTATAACATAGCATAACATAAAAAAACCAAAGATAAAATGAAACAAATTTGGGGCAATGATTTTTACAAAACTCCAACATTTATTTGGATTTAACTAATCTTCCCTTTATCTTTTACTTCTGCTCAAGGATTCCCTCCCCCCAATACACCATTAGTCATTTTTTAGTTTGACAGTTACAGTCACTCCAATTTTCCTTTTGTCAATGACCTTTTCAGTTTTGAGGAGTACAATTTAGAATATCCCCTCATGTGGCTTAGCCTAATACTGTTGTCATGCTTTCACTAAAGTGTTGGACTTTGGGAGTAAAGCTATGTCTGTGAAGTCTCACTACATACTATCAAGGCCACATGTCATTAGCATTATTTACTAATGGTAATGCTATTTTTAATCATTTGGACTAAGTGTTTGCCAGGTTTCTCTGCAGTAAATTTATGTACCTTCTCTGTTTTCCTGCTCTTGTCGCTGGAGACCAGCTAGTAGGTACAGCCTATATTCAAAATGGCAGCAGGTTAAAGTCTGCTTCTTGATAGAGATAATTACATAAATCATTTGAAATTCTTCTCTAAGAAAGATTATTCTAATCTCCATGGTTATGAAGTAAACCTGTTATTTATAGAGGAATAGACTTAAGATACTTGTTTTATACTTTGCATTATTTTTCAGTACTATTACTATCAGCTTTATTTTTTCAGTACTACCATTACTTACTCTGTTGTGCAAATCTCTTCAGCTTTGGCTGATGGGAGCCATTTTGCGTTGCTTTCTTGGAAGCGACTCATCCTCTACCCTCCAATCATTTTCTCACCTGATAACCTACAAATGCTCCTTATTCACCTCCGGCATTCCTGACTCCAGCTCTAGAATTAGCCGTTTCTCCAAAAATCCCTGGTTATTCTTCTAGTGTAAGGAGTTAGCACCCATGAGGTGAGCACGTGGTTTGTCTTGTTAACAGCACAATTGTTGAAGTTCCAGAAATGACTAAGGTACTGTTACAGGAGTGTATCTGGAATTTGGCTTAAGAAAGAATTTTGCTTCATACATTTGGTATATATATATTAAGATTTTCTTCTTTATATTATTTTTTCAAGTTCTTGTCGCTCTTCTATTTCCTTTTACATTTTTATAAGACTTTTGGAAGAGTAAATTATAGTTAGAATAGTTTTGGCAGCAAGGAAGAGTGAGTTTTAAAAATGAATTTATCCTTGAACTTTTCTCCTGAGCAAATAGTGATTTACGATGTGCACAAGTGGCCGAGCTGAAAAGGCTGCGTGCAGATCCAGCTGTTGGCGAGTTCGTTATATGTGCAGTTCGGTCCCCTTGTTTTTATGCTGTTTAATCAGCTCCCGGAGAACTGATCTAGCTTTCAAGAAAAGGACTGTAACAGTCAAGCCCTAGAGAGTGACACACCTAGGCATCACACTAGATTTATTCATCTAGTGTGAAAAATACAATCGCAAGCAAAGTAGAATGCTTGTAGCAGTGGAATCTTTTGTATTAAACTGTGATATTCAGCACGGAAAAGTGTAGCCAGAAGCCGGCCTGGTGACCATGGATGCAAGGAGTGGGGGGGTCTCACTCTCCCCACAGTGAATGACACTGTCGAGGAGTCGGCTCCTGGAGGGCCCCCTGTACTCTAGTTGTGGAAGGTGCTACGTGAGCCTTGCTTGCTTTGGCTGCTTGAGTCTCCCTGGTCATTTAGGCTGGCAGTTTCCTCCACTTTCCTATATAAGGTAGGAGGTCCATGGTGTGAAGCGCATATGGTTTTTTTTTTTTTTTTTTTTAGACAGGGTCTCACTTTTGTCGTTGGGCTGGCGCTGAGCTCAGCCTTAAACTCACAGCAGTCCTCTTGCCTCTGCCTCACAAGTGCTGGGATTACAGGCGAGAGCCACCATGCCCTGCACTGTGGTCTGCCGGCATTGTTGTATGTGGATCTGGGGATCCAGTCCGGGTCCCTACACTTACAAGGCAGGCGCGGAACCACTAAGCTAAGTCCCCGGCCCGAAGCGCATAAGTTTTTAAATGCAGGTATTCCAATCCCGTTCTGGTTCTACCTTTGCTGAATACAACGGCCTGATAACCATGGCTCAAGATTTGGAATTTACAAGATCTTAAAGTGTCTTTAATAATACAACAACAAAGATACAAAACAAAAGAAAAAAAACCAAAAAATCCACACGGAGGATTATTTCTATGAAGGATTAGGCACAAATATTGTGCTTGAATTGTACTGGTCTAATCCAGACACAACAACTTTTCACTTTACCCCTAATTCTACCACGTTCAATCTTCCGTCCACGCAGCCTCCTGCCCCAAGATGCATTTCGCAGCTCTTTAAAATCTAATTTCTGAGTTGAGCTGAGATGCACTTTCTTGTTGTTACCATGTAATTGTGTGGCTTGAGACAAGTTCTGTTTTTTTTTTTTTTTAATTTTCTGTATCTAGAAGAGGAGAGAAAATGAGACCTCAGGAGGTTGATGCATAGATTATATGTGACAAAATATACCAACGTCTTCAAACATTAACTGGCAAATTGTCAACATTCATACTGGTTGGCTGCAGTCAGATGCTGGAAGAATCCCCAAACAGGAGCTTAAAACTGGACCCAGCATTTCGACGATTGCACCGAGATCTTCCTATTAGTGCTACTGTAATGCAGTGGTGTGGATAAGCCAGCATTTGCCTGATGAATAAAAGAGGTGCTGGTTGGAAGTATTCAAACGTAGGCTGAATTCCCTACATCAATCACGAGAGCTGAAGGGAGATGGCAGTTAATTGCTTAGCTCTTCATACAAAGCTGACAAAAAAATGAAGCACAGTTTCTCACCAGCGCTTACTGTCCCTCCATGAGAGTGTCTGGTCGGAGTTGCCAAGTGGGATTATGTTCATTAAGATAGTGTTATGTTAGAAGAAAGACTTCCTGTTCATAAATTAATAAATATTTATTCATATTACCACTTTAACCTCATCATTTCAATTTTACAAACTGCCTTTTGGGGAAGCAGCTCTTTTTGGAGAGGGTGATCTATTGAACAATAGGGATTAGAGCAGAAGTAGCCTCCTTTCTCCATTGCTGGATCACAAATACTGGGCTATAATTTAGAAAGCTTTGACAGAAGGTCATGCCTGGATTATGTGAGCCTGGTAGTGTGTGCCTGGGATCCTCTGGAGACCCATAGAGAAAGCTGTTGTGCATCATATTAACATGTGTTTGAGATGCTCATCACAGATTATGCTTCAAATCTACATGGGTCTCTCAGAGGATTTTTAATTTTCTTTATTATCAGCTGCACTAGGTTGTCAGAATTATTAGTGTTCTGGGAGGCTGCGAGGAGGAGCGGTCACCAGTATCTCTTCCCTGATTGGCGGACTCTGTGCATAAACCAGAGTTGTGAGCACACAGTTGTGTCTCACAATTAGCAAAATTACTTATGCTTGGTCCTTCTGGGGAGCACAGTTACTTGCTTTTAATCTTCAAATGCAAACACATCCTTCACTTGGACTCATTTCATCTGTTTCTCTGGTGTGATTTAAATCTCAAGTTGTGGCTGGCATCTAAATTGTCAGAATCTGCTTTTCTTCATTTACTGTTGTTATGACTCCATGAAGCCACAATAATCAAGTGCATGTGCCCTATCAGGCCCCTCTGATAGTGCATATGTCAACTTCAGTGCCCTGACACTTGCTGTATTGAAGCTGAATAGCTAGGAAGTCGGTGAAAATAAATGGGCCATGGTGTACTTTAAATTTGATTAGGATTCTACATGGAAAAGTGCTCAGGAGCCACTGATTTATTAATTCATTGATTCATACACTCATCTAGTATTTATGCCTCTTATGGAAAGGACTACTGTTAAGATAGGATGCTGGAATTCTAGTACAAGTACTGTCATTACTGAGCTATGTGATCCGATGAAAATGACAGACTTTCTCACAAGTTCAGCAATATCTTTTGAGATCAGTTGCAGTAACAGTCTCTTTGCCTGGTTTTAGTACACAGAGTTAAGCAAGATAATATTGAGGGGGAAACAGATAAGCAAATAATTAAAGCACTGGATGATATATGTGTGTGTAAAAAGTGTATATGTATGAGATATTAAAAATATATAAATGTTCTAATGATCAGTTCTCCAGAGAAGCTGGGTATTTCAGAGAATAGATATTTAAGAACAAACAGGTACCAGGCAAAAATGGAAGAAAATTTCACTGAGCTCATTTAGGAATACTGTAAGATCACATGATTTTAGCAATGTACATTTTCAGCTTTTGGAGGAGCACACAGGGCTTAATACAAATAATATTAAACCATTCAACTGATTTTAAGATGCTTGAAGAATGTTGAAAACCTTCTAAAGAAATTTCATTAAGTAGATATTTAAAAATTCTTTTGAGGACTTAAAAAAATCTTAATCTTCAAACAGGAATGTCTCAGCCAAAAATGTAGAAATTCCTTCACCAGCTCAGTCATATTTGACCCATAGTTCAGGTGATTTGACCTTCGACATCCACAAAGTATAAATATAAGTACATTTGGAATAAATATGTGATATAAAGTTGATGTAAGCCATATTTTCAATTTCTCTTACCTTGTGGTACAAAAATCTGACACAACATTTTGATTATTAATATGTAGTTCATTTTCTGAAAGATCACTGTTTTTGTTGTTTAAGAAATTACTGAAGAAACTTAAAAATAGAAATCTACCTTGAGTACATCTTCACTTGCCTGCCCAATTATCTGCTTGGATTGCACCAAGGTTTTAACAAAAGATTACCTGACATTTTCTCTTATCTCACAAAAGGTTGAATTCCCTTGGGATAAGACCTTGTCCAGCTCTAAGACTATTCAACCAAATGGATTTCTTGGTTGGCTGAACTCAGAGGCACTTATATACATCAGTGGAAGAGTCATTGCTTTATCCAGTGACTGTATCAAATAGCTATTGTTAGGATATAAAGGTCTCAGTCAATCAGGACTTGAAGGTCTAAAAAAATTTAATTTCCTTTTAAGAGTCATTTAGAACAGACTTGAGAACACAGAGCTGATCTTGTTCAATAATAGAGGAAGCTGGCGATGAGACTAAAAGGACTTTGACTTCAATGAAATATGAGAGGAAGAATAGCAGGAATTTCAGAATAATAGATTTTTTGTGTAAGAAGGACACTTAGAAATAGGCAAGCAAATATTCTTACTGCCTATATGAGGAAACTGAAACGCAGCAAGGTCAAGTATCTTGAAAAAGCCAGACAGACATTTTTCTGTAAGTGGGCTATGAAGTGCAGGATTTAATTTCAGATGTTTGACATTATCTCCAGAGAAGTATATAAAAATGTGTGCAGAGCTACACTGATAACATTGAAATATACTCAGGCCACAGATATAAATATTTCACAATTATTCTAATGTTATTGCCTTCATAATTTAAATAGCAAAGAAGGGAAAGGAAAATATTTGATGTTAAAAATGAAAAATCAGAATTAAAGCTTATGTATATGGGGGCAGAGGGGTGGAAAGGACAGCAGGGGAATAGAAAAAATAAGAATCAAGATATATCATGTACAAGTACAAATTCTCAATGGTTAATGTGGTCACAATGCATACCTAAAATGTATCAATAAATTCATTAAATAAAGAAAAAATTTAAATAGGAACTACTATTTTTTACTATTCACTGCTAGGGATTTCTAAGAGCACATTTTAAACATGATTTTGGTTAATAGTCACTTGGAATTAAATTGAATGATGCTATGTAAAAGAATGTGAGTTTTGGAGAATATATTCACAGAAAAAATATGGAAAACACAATTGCAAGTAAAGTAGAACTAGAAAGTCTTTGGGGATGCAGAAGAGAAGATAAAAATAAATCAATGATGTAACAGAGTGGAAAGGCAAATGAGAAGATTAAAATAATGATACACACTCCAGTCCTGCATGAGAACTGAATAATCTTTTATAGCTCCTGGATGGATCCTCACCTGCAGGAATGTGGGGAGCTGGCTGCTGGGGATCGGGGTCCTGAGCTCAGCCTTGAACTCACAGCAATCCTCCTGCCTCTGCCTCCCAAGTGCTGGGATTACAGGTGTGAGCCACCATGCCTGGCACTGTGGTATGTAGTACTGATTGCTATTGGGTGTGAATCTCCATGAGGTTACCAGAGATTGAACCCAGGTCCTAGAACTTGCAAGACAGGCGCTGGAACCACTGAGCTAAATCTCAGCCCCTCAGACCTTTTTTATAGATCCCTGTGACAACACTCTACTGACTTAGGGTATGTTTCTCAATCCTAATTGAACAAAATACAGCTGATTCAACCGTTTAAAATCTATGCTGAAGCTTCCCTCATAGCATAAGTATATCAATAAATGACAAATAGTTAGGAGAGTTGACTGACTCAACCTAGGAGTAGAGACAGACAGAGATAGAGAGAGAGGGAGGGGAGAGACAGAGAGGAAGGACAGAAAGGAGAAAGAAGGAAAGAAGGAAGGAAGGAAAGAAAGACAGATAGACAGACAGAAAGTAAAAACAGAGACAGAAAGAAAGGATACCAGGGATAAATTGTGCAGGAGTCCGCTGGTAGGCTTGGCAGTGACACTGAGATGTGCTGCTGGCACTAACTGTTGTCCTAATGCTACTGATGTGGTCACGCAGGTGCCATGTGCTGGGATAAGCCTTGACCAGGATCACTTCTCGATATCCTAGTAATTTATATTTATGTTTCACAATACCAAATGGAAAGACCTGGCTGTTCAAATTGCTGTGTGCTTTTTTCTGTCTTGTTTTCTGTTGTTTTGGTTTGCTTTTTATATTTCCTCAGAGAGAAGGAGTCAGGATTGGTAAAAAATGTGACAACAAACTGAAAACTCAAATGCTCTCATTTATTGTTTGTTGTTAGAGGGATGGTGGGGACCACTTGGAAAGCTACCAAATATGGAGAAAACATATTTAGAAGATTCCATTGTTTCTGCAAGGCAATAAGTGGCAAAAGAAAAGCTTGCTTTTAGACAAGTTTGGGGGAAATGTCAGTGTATGAAACACCGCGCTTGGCCAGCAGTGAGTCTGGGGTCCTTCTGGGGTTGGAAATTGTTCCAACTCAGGGGAGTGTGAGGACTCAGTGTTTTCAACTGGGGTTTGATCCTTTGGTCTGACATTCAATAAAATTCTAGCTCCTGCCTGTTTTTATAAAATTCCATAGTACAAAATTACTTTAACCTGACTGGTACTTTCCCACTTAGAGTCACTTTACCTCATATTTTTCTATCAGTCCAGATATGATCTGTGATAGAAAAGAAATTCCCTCTTCACAGATAGGAAAATAGGGAAGAAAAGGTTTGGGAGTCTTTGTGTGAACTGGCTTTATTACTCCACATCTGAGTCCGGGTGATAAATATTAATAATGCCTATCAACTTCTATGGAAAAATGGATGAGCACATAGAGAAAAGAGACAATTTTACTCATCTGATTATTGTCTTTCTCATCAATCTTGTATGATGAAAGTTATCTACTTCTGAATTACAAATCAATCAAGCCCACAGCAAATATTCCTTACGTGGCACTCGTAGTCTCTGCAGGTCAGGAATCCGGGGATGCAGCTGATGCTGGTGCAGGGACTCTTGTGCAGGAGGACTTTCTGGAGACACTTGGACATGTCAGGCTCCACTATTGCTGGAGGCCCTCTCCCTTCGTCTTTGTCTATCTGTCTGTCTCTCTCTATCTTGCTTTGCTGCTGGAAGGTATCAGGACCTTGCTGGTTTCTTGACAGTTTTCCTCACAGGCCACAGGACAATCGTCAGAACATAGCAGTGACTCACTCAGGAATGACGAGACAGAGAGAGAGTGAGAACCCAAGATGGAAGCTGCAGCCACTGTTAGCTTATTTTGAAGATGCATCAAAATGTATCTGCTGTATCCCACTGGTCACATAGACCAGCCTTGGTGGACTGTGTCGGGGACCGCTGGCAATTTCAATACCAGACAGGGACGTGGGGGACCACTTTGGAGGATGGCCAGTGTTACCAGCAACTTATATTGATATTCTGTTATGACAGGATCACCTATTTTGAAAAATATAGATGGGGAGACTAGAGAGAAAGCGTACAATTTCACTGTTCAGAAACAGTCACTAGCCCAAGCTGACCAGGCCTCCCTTTCCGGGGACAGACTGGGCATAGGTTGGTCACACAGCTCATATAAAACTGGGCCTTTCTGAACTAAGATTTCAGGGAACATAACTCCTCCTCTTATAGACAGTTATGTCTACTTTGGGTCTAGTGATGAAATAGCTTCTTTTCTTTGTGTATAAATGTTCCCTTATACCTAAGCACGTTTCCCAGCTGGAATTCCCAAACCTGTACTGCCTTGTCTCCCTAAAAGGACTGGCACAGTTTTCCAACTCCAGTGTTTCATGTAAACAGGAAACATGCAAAGAACCTCTGCCACCGAGTTGCTGTTTCATTCTGGCAAAAGCATGTTTGGCTGGAGCAACTGTCGAATAAAGGTGCTCAGTTTCGGGGAAGCTGGCGGGAGTGGGTGGAACTGAAGAGCCAGAATTGGGTCAAAAGTAATGACACAAGGCTGGGGCAGGGCCAGAACACATGGACGCATTTCCTTCCTACAGGACGCAGTCACTCTGTCCTCTTGGTGGGAACACTATGTCTTTGAAAGCTGTGTGGCAGGTGTCCTTAGGTGTCAGCTGACTGGAAGCGAGGGTAGGACAGTATCACATCCTAACAGTTGTT
>PVIR01018893.1:14189-32830 GCA_004026965.1 Petromus typicus | reverse complement strand
TTTGGAAGTTACCCATGGTTGATGGTTCTGAAGTGAACTGATTAGGTTTAAAGAATCAGTACTTTTAAATTAGAATGGAATGGAATATAGGAAACATCCAAGTGGCATTACTGGCAAATATTTTGTATATTTATATATTTAAAATATGCATGTATGGTTTGAGGCCCAGGTTAGAAAAAAAATTATATATATATATATACTTACATATATGTATATATATATGTATATATATATGTATATATATAAAATTTGAACTATGGGGCCGGGGAGTTAGCTCAGTGGTTCCGGCGCCTGTCTTGCACGCGCAAGGGCCCGGGTTCGATTCCCCGGTAACCACATAACAATACTGGCCACACCCAGCAGCAACCAGTACCACATACCACAGTGCCTGGCGTGGTGGCTCATGCCTGTCATCCCAGCACTTGGGAGGCAGAGGCAGGAGGATTGTGATGTGAGTTTGAGGCTGAGCTCAGGGCCAGCCTGAACCACAAAGCGAGACCCTGTCTCAAAAAACCTAAAAAAAAAAAAAAATTTGAACTATGAGTCATAGTAAAAGAGTTTGAAAGTTGGTGTCCTGGTTGTCTGGCTTAATCAGAAGCATTATCAGGAGGTGTGGTCTGCTTTGTTAGAGAGCAGGTTGATACCAGGAACATTGTATAGATTTTAGGGCTGGTTAGTGGAAACCGTTCTGGAACTCATCAACTAATCCAGACCCTGCAGGAAAGTAAACCTAAACATTGCTGTTGATCCTAAAAGCAGAAACCACTTAGAGTCTTTCTGAATGGCCCTGAGGTCCTAAAGTGTCCCCTGGAGTCCAGGAATCACTCTTCTGATCTTCTGCTTCTTGAAGTCTTTTTTTTTTTTTAGATTTTTTGAGACAGAGTCTCGCTTTGTGGTTCAGGCTGGCCCTGAGCTCAGCCTCCAACTCACATCACAGCAATCCTCCTGCCTCTGCCTCCCAAGTGCTGGGATTACAGGCATGAGCCACCACGCCCGGCACTGTGGTATGTGGTACTGGTTGCTGCTGGGCGTTGGTCTCCACGCCCAGTATAGGTATGTGGTTGCCGGGGATCGAACCCGGGTCCTTGCGCTTGTAGGACAGGCGCCGGAACCACTGAGCTAACTCCCCGGCCCCTTCTTGGAAGTCTTTTTAAAAATGGTGTAATGACTGGTGATAATTCTAAGAAGCAGAATGGTTTCCTAGTGACCCTGGAGCCTTGCTGGATTAAAGAGGGTTTCTTGTGACCCTCAGATCCTCTCCACCACTATGTTTTGTTGAAATCACAAACGGCTGTATTCTAATTCAGGATCGTATCGGTCTTAATCCTGTCTAACAAAAGACTTGTCCTTACAGTGCAGGAGATGGAAAGGCGGTCACCAGGGATGTATTTCCGTTTGGTTTTTGAATAGATGACATGTAAAACCATAGAGAGAAGGGGAAAAGCTTCCAAAAAATGAAGTTTATGGGGTTATATGGCCTTGTATTTATTCTGACAGTTGTAAAAATTCTTTTGGGCTGACCCATTTTTCCTTTCTTAATTAAAAAAAAAAAATCTGGCAAGCAAGAGTAAGAAATGTGAAACATGTGACTAATGCTTCAGCTTTTTCTCCTGGAGCCAGATTCTTTAAAATTGTATCTTAGACATGCTTGGTTTTTTAAAAACAATTGCCCACAAAAGCCACGAAGCATTTTTTTTTTTTTCCTGAAACTTGTAGATTTAGATGGCATCTGTGTTCAGGAAAGAACCCAAAAGCATAACATTTAGGAATTATTAAACCGAAGTCTCCTTTGGAGATTGTGTCCTGGTGAATTAGATTACCCTAGGAATTGACAGAGGGCCAGGCAGCCTTTGCTTGTGCGTTGCTTGAGTATTTCCAGTCCTGTTGTTAATCACCCAGAACTTTTGAGGGAGTTACACTAAATGATGTTCGAATTCCTTAGGAGATGAAAAGTACTGTGATTCCAGCGGTATGTCACATCTACAGTTGTTCGGGTGACTGAATCCATTGTGTCTCTAAGTAGCTGAGGTGTAGTTGGCGGGATAGTTCGCCCAGGTGTGTGAACGTCATCTCTGTAGCATCCCACGCTCCCTGGATAGGCTCAGAAAAGTGAGGCAAGTTAGTCGATAGGAGTTCATTTTTCTCAGTGACTTCACATTAGCTCCCGCTGATTGTTGTTTACAAACCAAATCTGGAACTTCAGCAATAGTGAATGGCAGAAATACTAATCCATCGTCTCTGCTCTCTTAATTACTGTCTGAAAATTGGTTCATCGTCCTCAGCACTGCTAGATAGCTCTTTGATTCTGCGCTCCTGTGAAGGTCTTGCTCTTCACTGTGAAGATCACATCTGAGGGTCTTCTTCAGGGCCTTTTCCAGTTATTGATCTGTCTCTGGAGACAGGAAATCACTTAGAGGACAAAGTGCCTTTTTCCCTATCACCTGCTCTATCTGGGGCTTTAGTTTCCTCTGCAGTATGTTGGTCGTACCCTTTCCAGCTGGGAGATCACTTTTTTTGATAGGGAAGACAGAATAAGAAGGGGGAAGTAGTTCTGCTTTCTTTTTGTTATCAGTTAACTTTACTCCACCCAGCAGCAGGGAGCCACTCCCTTCCTTATTCTTGCTCCTAGAATATCTGAAAAACAGTCCTTTTTACTTGACATCAACATTTCTTCCAAGGCTCAGTTCATTGATGTCTGTTAGCTTTTGTTACTGTATTTTAGATCGGAGGATCTCCATCCTTACAAATTTAGAAAACCTGTCCGATGGCTCTCTTGGCCAATTTTCATTACAGAACGAAATACAGTAACCACCGTTGGAAGTCTGCTTTTGGACGCTGAAAGTCCAAGCAGCATGACACAGGGTCTGGTGCTCCTCCTCTGATCCTGTGTCACCCGTGGCAAGGAGCAGAGCTGGGAGCACATGCAAGAGGGAGCCAAGATGCCAGCCAGGCACTGGGCTGCCAGGGTCCCTTCTGAGGATATAGCACTAAGAGCCTCCAGCCGGACTCTACCTCTTAAAGTCTCCACCTCCCTAGATCATCACCCTGAGGACCAGGCCCAACACAAAAACCTTCAAGCCAGAGCCAGGGATTTAACTAGGTGGTTTCAGCCCCTACCTCGCACTGGGGAGGCAGAGGCAGGAGGATTGTTGAGTTCGAGGCTGAGTTCAGGACCATCCTGAACTACAAAGTGAGACCCTGTCTCAAAAAAAAAAGAACCTTCAAGTGACAAACAGCATCCAAACTATAGTGGCCATTTTTTATTTTTTCATTCTTTTTCTTGAAGCCCTTTTCACATTAGAGAAGGTTTATATTAATCTTTTTTTTTTTTTTTTTGAGATAGGGTCTCACTATTGTAGCCCAGGCAAGCCTCAAACTCAGAGCAATCCTCCTGCCTCTGCGTCCTGAGTGCTAGGATTACAGGTGTGAGCCACCCCACCTGTCATTGTGGGGTGTGGGCGTGAGTTGATGAGTGTGAGTCATCACACACAGCATTGTGGTATATGGTTACTGGAGATCGAACTCTGGACCTTATGCTTGCTAGGGAGGCGCTAGAATCCCTGAGCTAAATCCCTGGCTCTGGTTTATATTAATTTTAGAAACTTTTTTTTTTAACCTACTGTTAGGTTTATGTCTGATTCCTGTACAAGAACATCATCACTTTTCCTCAAGGTTTCTATGAATCTTCTGGCATTCTTCATTATGTCTGTGTTATGACAGAAAGAATTCAGTGATAATTCTAAGATTTTGATATAATGGAACATAGAATAGTGGGTATCAATAGCAGAAACAGGGATTCTGGGCAGAACTTCTTTGTGCTGCTGGTTGAGGACAATAATATGATAATGTGAATTTTAGACATAATATTAGAGTAGAAGATGTGGGGCTGGAAGTGTCATTTACACAAGGTGAGATACTTTCAACCATAAGAATGAATGTTATTCAAAAAAAAGGGTGGTAGAAGACAGTTGAGAGCCACGCTCGGGTACTGCCACATTCAGAGGCAGGAAGGTAGAGGGCAGTTAGTGTCGGAATGAGACAGGTTGTCATTAGGGAGATGAGAGCAGGAATAGGCTGATTCATTGTTTTGGAGCTCAGGAACCAAAGTTTTAAGTTGCAGGGTTTATGTACTCCAAAAGTCAGGAGCATCCCATATTTTGGATCATTTCATCCTGTTTTTAAAACCTGTTTAAAAACTAATGTTAATGAAGGAGTTTTCTGAGCAGCCCAAGTAGCTCCCATCATTCATCATTCTCAGTGCACAGCCACCCTTCATGTGTAACAAAGCTCATTACTTGTATTTAGTCATAATGAAGTTCTTTGTTGGCGTTTAGTAGCAAATGTGAAGAGAATGGGCTTTTAGAGAAAGACTCACTAAGAGACAGTCACCGAGAATCCCAGTGGAAGGCTGTGTTCAGGCCTCACCTCCTCTGAGAGGCCTTCTGCAGCCATTCATTCAGATTCCAACCCCTCTGGCCCTGGAGCCCCCTGTCGTCCATTTTGGTCTGTTTTGCCTTCATGCCACTGTCTGACATTCCTCTTCATTCATTTGTTCATTACTGTTGGGTTCCTTGTTTCCTGCACTGCAATGTAGGTCCCACGTGAGCATGGTTTGGGATAATGGGCAGAAGAACTAGAAAAATGCGGGTATGTAGGATTGTTTGTTTTGGACAAGCACGTCTGTCTATGTAAGCACGCACTAGGGCCCTTCAGTAACTGGTGGCTGCCTGAGCTGTGCATGAAAGATTAAAACATGCTCAGGATATTCTGCCTGTGTGCGCATGTGTGTGTGTGCGTGCACACATGGCACGCAAGTGCACGTGTGTGCGTCACTAGAGATTGAACCCAGGGCCTTCACACTGAGCAGCATCCCCAGCTCTTTTTTTTTCTGTAAATTTTTAATTATTGAGACAGATACTTTCTAAGTTGCTACCTTGCTCAGACCAGGCGTGAATTTTTTTCTCTTTTTATCAGTACCGGAGATCGAACTCAGGATCTTGTGCTTTGAGGCAGGCATGGTGCCACTGAGCTAAATCCCCAGCCCCTGGGCATGAATTTGGCAGTCACTCTACCTCAGCCTCCTAGAGTGCTGGGGATTACAGGTGTCCACCACCGTGCCTGGCTGAGATATTCTGCTTTTGAAGGCTGAAAAATAGTATGCCAGAGACATTCCAAAGTTCCAAAGAAATGAAACTTTCAAAATACTAGTTTTTAAAGGGTTTTTTCTTGAGAAGATAATTCCAGAGTTAAATATTGAATTCCTCCATGCAGGATTACGGGACTGTGTGATTTAAATATCCTGGTTTCTTAGAACTGGACTCTTCCTTGACTTTATTCATGCCTCAGGCAGTTTCCTTCCAGATGTACCTGCAGGACTGTTAGAGATACGGCTTTCTTCCTTGTTAATCTATGAAACCCCTAGCCAAAGGGAATGGAATTAACTAGATGCTGAGGTTACACAGAATTATATGGCAGTCGACATTAAAAATTACTAAATTTTTGCTTCCACACTGACAGATGTGCTGTTGTATGATGCAGATAGTCTGTTTCCATCTCACATCTTTTTGGCAAATCTTTTTGCTTCGAAATGACTCCTGGGTTTCTATTAACTCACATGAGTACATTTGAAGCATGCTGTATATTTTCTCCAGTGAAGGCATAGCTATAATGCATAGCTCTCTATTCAGCACCGTAGCCTGGACTTGTGTTCCTTTTGCTCTTTGCAGCAGACAGTTACTAGTTCTTGGAAAATCATTTTCCCCCTAATTCTTCCCTTGGCATTATTATATACACTGGATACAATAGCTTTATACGTAATTTTCCTGGCTCAGTCTAATTTGAGTTTTGAAATCTTACATGCTCTGGGAGTAAGGGAGAAAATCTTTAGCGTGTAAGGCAGAGGCCTCCCCACTTTAATCAGAAAGACAAAGCAGTATAGAGTTATGTAACAGGCATTCCGCAGCCCCATTGGTTACATAATAGAATGGTCGCTCTCCGCAGAGACTGAAATCCATCTCATACCCAGGACCATTGTGTCCACTGGCAGAGACAGTGCTTTCTTTGTTTGCACTAAATAAGCAGCTCATGATTATTAGCTTAGTTATGAAGTTAAATCACATTCCTGGAAAGGGAAATGTTGCCACTATTTTTTTAAATGGGAAAAGAGAATGCCTATTTGAAAACTAAACATACAATTACTGCTGGTGACATGACCATTACACCTCTGCGATAAGAAAAGCATATATTTTGTTAGATTTAGAGAGTTATAATTTCCCATAGTGCCATGACCTCTGTCATATTAATATGACATCTAAATATTTGCCTTCAAGTGTTGTCATTAGTGTGGGACAGCTATGTCTTAATTTGCTTACAAAGGTACTGTGGTTTGGATGCAGTTTAAGTATGTCCTAGAGGTTCATGTGCTGAAAGCTTGTCTCAGGGTGATGGGATTGGGGAACAGAGGACACTTTAAGACACAGAGCCTTGTCAGAGGTCCCAGGTTGTTGAGGAGGCTGACCGTGGGGAGGGACTGAGGTAGCTCTGCTGGGACCATTGACCTTTCATGAATGACCTGACACCTGAGTTGCTCTTGCTTCCTGTTTGGAGATGTGAGCTCTTTGTATTTTTGCCGCTGTGACGCCATTTTGCTGAGGTCCTGATCAGAGCTGAGCTGATGTCAGTGTGACACTTTTGAATCTGTAGGGGGAACTAAGTAAGTAAACCTGCCTCGGGCACTTTGTTAGAGTCATCAAAAACTGCCCAACACAGATGATATCTGTTCCCTTGGAATTCTGAATTGCTCTTGAATATATAGCCCAAGTTGTGACTCTTTCACAGCATTTTACATGTGATAGGCTCTCATTTGTCATGTGTGGAATGAGATGAGATTACCGGGAGGGCAGCAAGTAAGGTGTGATCTTCTGTGTGCAGATGGCAGGTGTGACCCACTCACTGTCTTGACACTGTTCCTTCAGTATGGTTTGGGATTCTGAGGGATCTAGGCTTGACTCCTGCCTCTGTTGATGGCTAGCCATGTGTCTGAGTAAATTATGTAGCCTCTTTGAACCAGGATCATCATCTATAAGCTGAAGTTAATTGTGAGATCAAATAAGATTGTGTATATAAAAAACTTTGAATATTAGAAAAGGCTGCACAAATCAAAGATAACGTTATTCCAAATCAGAAAATTTCTAGTTTGGTATGAATTTGTAGAACAGAAATGATTGACTTGTGTGTTCATTTCTTCTGATCTGCTCGAGTCCAGAACAAATCAAAGAAATACACTTCTACTTGGAATAAAATTCGTATCAGGCAGTGACTGCAGAAGAACAAAACTGGTCCCTTGTTAGGAGTAAGGGAGGAACGGAGTTGGAGAACAAAGTAGTGTCACCAAAATTTTTGGAGAGAGATGTCATGTCCTAGCAATTAGAGGGAAAACCGAATCTGTAACCCTTCTACTCAAGCAAAGCTCAGCTTGCTTTTTGGAAGGCTCTGAAGTAGATCCCCCCTCCACTGTGTAACTTTATAAAGGTTGTTACATCCACTGGTGAGCTGCTGCTTCTGCAGCTGTTGTTACTGTTGAGGCTTGATATCAGCTTAGAAGTCCTTTGGTTGTTAAAAGGCTTGCTACACTTGCTTCTGTTGTTGGTGGACACCTGTGCATTGTTCCAAGCAATGGAGTTTGTAGTCTGTAAACTGTACTAGCCAATGAGACTTTAAGCATGTAACTAATAGAGTTGCTGAGCCCAACCAATGAGATGAAACTAAGTGCAACTCCACCCCAATTTTAAGAACTTTCTGTAATGAGAGCATAAAAGCCTAGCTTCAGCAGAGCGGAGGACTGGCCTCTTTGTAGAGAGATCACAGGCTGGTCCGCTGATGTTAGAATAAAGTTACACACTTTTCGTACTTTTCGTCTTCTGAAAGTCCTAAGTGTGTCTTCCTTTCTCCTGGGCTGGCTGCACTGAGCCTTGACCTGCCTCTGCGGGCATTCTGCTGCTTCAGCAAGAGCAGATTACTCTCCTCATTGTCTTTTTCTTTTTATCATCGCTGAAATTCCTGTAGTATTGTTACTGTGGCTTTTATTAATGTTTGTTATAATAACCTATGGCCAACTGCACATTCTCCAGTTCCAGGGATTTAGATTTACTAGGTTGGAGGTGGGCCCCATAAATATGCACTGAACAGATAGCCCTGCTGCTTTTGATAGAGGTCAGTTATGGACCACATTTGGAGGTGTGTCATCTCTTGCTTTTTCTAGTAGTCATCTGCATTCTTTCTTCCCCTCTGTCTTTCATTCTTCACATAGATCCTTTTGATCACCTTGTATTTAAATTTACACTTATGTTTGCTTGTGATATCCTTACCTGATTAAAGCCCCTTACTGGCTTCTCCTTGATTCTAGGTCAAATATCAAAATCCTCCTGGCAAAGCTTCTCTTCTGTCACTCTCCGCTTTGGCCACTTCGGCTTCTCTCTGCCCTTGTAAGACTGCAAGTTACATCAGGCTGTGTAGGCATGCCATGGTCCTACCTGAAATGTTCTCTCTCTTCTGTCATCTCCCTGCCCATTGTTCCGATTGCTGTTTTCTCTGCGAAACCTTCTCTGACTTCTGAGGCAAAAATCTCATCTTCTTAATCTATTTTTCATTTTGTTTGTTTGTTTTTGTAATTAAACAATTAGTTGTTAAATTATCTATTATTTACCTTCTGTGCTTGACTGCTGGCTTCGTGTGAATAGGGCTGTTAGTCAAATTTTAGACAGGACATGTATTCGTTTTACGTAGTGAAATATCTGAGGCTGGATCTTTAAAACAAAAGAAATTTACTGCGCCTCTAGTTCTGGAGGCTCAAGGGTGGGCACTGCCATTGTACAGCTTTGGTGACACCTCATGGCAAGTAGCATTACCATGACAGGAATATATACAGGAAGACAAGAACACATGGAAGTCGGGAAGTCTGGGCAAAGGGAGGGGCCAGCCTTGCTCCCACGAGGACCATTAGAGTTCCATGAGCACCTTACCCTTCTGAGGGTCTCCATCCAGTGCTTTAAGAATCTCCCACTAAACCCCACTTTTTTTTTTTTAGTTTTTTGACACAGGGTCTTGCTTTGTAGTTCAGCCTGGTTCAGAACTCAGCCTCAAACTCAGCAGTCCTCCTGCTTCTGCTTCCCGAGCACTGAGATTACAGGCGTGAGCCACCACGCCCAGCATGGTGATACGTGGTTCTGATTCCTGGTGGGCCTGAGTCACCATGCCCAGTATTGCTGTATGTGGTTACCAGGGATTGAACCGGGTCATTGTGCTTGCAAGGCAGGTGCCAGAACCACTGAGCTAAATCCCCGGCATTAAACCCCACTTCTTAAAGGTTCTACTGTCTCTTCACATCTCTATCCTGAGGACTAAGCTCCCAACACATGACGTTTTGAGGGCAAACTACACGTAAACCACAGCCTGGAACATGCGTGTGCTGTTTATTTCTGTGTCCACAGTGTCCTAACATGATACCTTGATGAACATAGTAGAAACTCAATGAATATTTCTAAAACAATAAATGAAAATGGAATGCTCTAGGCTTTCACTGAGAAGAGTTTATTGATTGATGTAGTGACAGACTTGGGATGTGGTGGAAGTGACCCTGACTAAGCAGTTCCAGAACGAGAAATGGCTCTGGGTTGTTTCAGTAATGAAAACTTATTAAGTTCAGAGACCTCAAAAACAGTGTTGTGTTCAAGGCTTGCAACTTGGTATAGAATAGAGGAAAAGTTAAAAGGGGTTTCAGATGAAATCTTGACTTATTTTGTGTGATATCTTAAATGCACAGAGTTGTTAGAAGCTGCTTTCTAGTCCAAAACCTCACAAGTAAATGTATTACAGAGTGTTTTTCTATACTTGTATCATATAGCTGGTTGACTGGATTATGTATTCATTTCTCAGACACTCCTCCTTGGAGTTATTAGAAATCAAATAAGTCCATGTTCCCACTGTCTGTTTTCAAATCAAGTCGCTGGCTCAGTGGCATTTGCGTCTGTAGGACAATGAGAGCAATGTCAGCCTTGGGAATGGGAGCCCGTCCTGTGCCGTTTAGCTCAGCACCTCATTCTTGAGGGGAATGGAATGCTGGAGAAAAATCTCACAACTTCACTAATTTTTAAGTCATGATAACCAAGGGAAGAATTGATTGGTCTTCGCAAAAAGCTGAGAGTAATGATTTTAATAAATTTACTTTTGGTCTTTATTGCTGTGAAAAGATTTGTATCAGTCATCTTTGTTTACTTAAGATTTTTAGTGCAAAAGGGCAGACTTTTGTATTTCTCTGGGAATCTATGCCATTTACTATGACTAATTCAGATTTGTAAAGAATGAAGCTTATTTGTAATAGTTGGCTTTTTATTCACGCCACAAGCATTTGCTGGGCACTACTGTGTGACAGAGTTATTTTGTGCATGAGGGATAGAGCCATAAACAAGATGGGTCAGGGCACTGCTCTCCTGGAGTTTGTAGAAGAAAAGGAAGCGATTGGGTGGGTGCCCGGAAGAACTCGGGCTTGCCAGGGAGGATGGGCAGTGTGACCCCAGACACGTGCTGGGCGGGTTATCCGGTGACTTACAGCATTGCCGACGTGGGACCACTCACGGGAGCATGATCGCGCAGACGGAGGAGCAAATAGAGACACTCTTACGTGCGCCTGAGTGTGCTGTGTGGGGAGTGAACGACAGCAGTGTAGCTGGCCGGGGCTGAGAGGGGCAGGACAGGGCTTTTTTTGCTGGTATGTGGTCTGAACTCAGGATCTTCACTTGTGAGGCAGGTACGGTGCCACTGAGCTAAATCCCCAGCACAGGAGAGGGCTTGGGGGTGAAGTCAAGCAGGGAGGCAGAAAGGGCCTTGCAGCTCCAACAGAAGGCCGAGGGTCATTTCCAAGGGCTATCGAAAGCCAGTGCAGGCTTGAAGCAGGGTAGTGAACGACTTGATTTGTGATTTTAGGAAGTCACTGTAAGAATAATTGAAAAGCTTATTTACTTTAGCAGTCTAGCTAAGAGGTGACAGGCAAGCATTACATCCTTTTATTGTATGGGTACAGACTTCCCCTGCTTATATGTGCAGATTTTTCATGTGACTGAATTTGGGGAGGTAGAGTAAAACTTATTTAGAGAACATAATATCACTACTTAGATTGATTTGATAGGAAACTAATTTTTATCTTAAACACATGTTTATTCAATTAATATTTATGAAGTACTATTAATGATGTGACTTAGACTAATTTTTTTTTTTTTTTAGTTTTTTGCGGCAGGATCTCACTTTGTAGTTCAGTCTGGTCTTAAACTCAGCCTTGAACTCAGCACTCCTCCTGAGTGCTGGGTTTAGAGGCATGAGCCACATGCCAAGCATTGTGGTATATGGTACTGATTGCTGGTGGGCGTGAGTCTCCACACCTGACATTGTTGTATGTGGTTACTGGGAATCAAACCCGGGCCCTTGCACTTGCAAGGCAGGTGTCAGAACCACTGAGCTAAATTTCTGGCCCACTTAGACTGATTTTTAAATATACCAAACTGTCATTTTCAGTTAAGTGTTACTTTGAATTCCACAGAGAAATAGAAATGATAGGATATACAACTGCCCTCCCTTTTCATCAGTTTTGTTTTCTGTGGTTTCAGTTAGCCAGGCCTACTATAATCTGAAAATGTTAAATGGAAAATTGCGGAAATAAACAATTTTGAGTCACATGGTAAAATCCTAGACATCCTATTCTTCTTTCCTGGTACATGAGTTACTCTTTTGTCCAGTGTGTCTATGCTATATATGTTACAGTTCATCTTCTTTCCATTACTGTGATAAAATACCCGAGACAATCACCTTATACAGGGGAAAGGTTCATTTTGCCTCAGAGTTTTGGAAGTTTTAGTTCACTGTCTATTGGCCTGTTGGTTTTGGGAATGTATATTGGACCAAAGCTGCCCACCTTGTGGAGGCCAGGAAATAATGACCTCACTTCCTTGCGCTAGGTTTCTTTCTTAAAATGCCTGCTGCTTCCCAGTGACAGCATGTGCTGGGGACAAAGCCTTCAACATGTGGGGTTCTGGAGGACATTCCTGATCTCCCCTGTGACAGTGTCTGCTAGTCACCGAGTGGCCTCTGGGGTTATCAGACTGATTGCTATGGTATTGCCATGGTCGTGTTCACATAAATCGTATTTTACTGAATAGTGGTTCCAAAGTGCAAGAGTGTTGATCCTGGAAACGTCAGTAGTCCAAAGAGAAGCTGTAAAATACTTTCTTTAAATGAAAAGATGGAAGTTTTCAATAAGAAAAGAAAAAATACCTCTCTGCTAAGATTGTTAAGATTGGTAGTCATAACAAATCTTCTATTCATAAAGTTGCAGGGAAGAAAAAAATGTGTTCGTTTTGCTGTGCCTAAAATTATAAAAGATATGACCACGATTCGTGGTCTGTACTGAGCTAAGAGCATAACGTTCAGTACCGTCTGAAGTTTCAGGCATCCAGGGGTCTTGGAATGTGTCTCCCAGAGGGAAGGGAAAACCATGGTTGGTTCCGTCTTAAAGATTTCGTACTCCTGCGGAAGTGAAATGTGGAAAGAGTGGCCAATAGGAATCAGACTTCAGTTTCCCTGTCCCTGTCTTTTGGTGGGGATTTGCACTCATTTTTTTGAGAATATATCTAAATGAGTCACCGACTTACAGAATAGGCACGTTTAACTTTTGGGGAAGCCGGGATTTTATTCTTCAGCGGTATTCATACTTTTGAAACAAGAAGAAGCGAACTCTGAGGGCCACTCCTAACACCCTCCCTTCTTGTGGGAGCGCCCGCAGGATCTCATAATGTAAACCCTTAAGTGGGGTGGCGTGGGCTGCTTGAAAGTGTATCGCTGTGCCGTGGGGACTCCTAACACCTGCGTTCATTATATAGCTCTTTAATCTCAAGCACTTCAAAGCGCATCCATCCACACTGAAAAAGTCATCCTACTGACATCAGGGTGGGTTAAGGGAGGCTAAGAATGATACCATTCTTAGCTTTTATGTGAGCGTTTATACTGAGTTCAGATGATATCATTCAAGTTTGTATAAGTTAATTATTTTTATCCCATCAGTGAGCTGTGTTCATCTTTGTTTTCACATTATCAAGCATTATTTCTTGAAAGTTGGTCAGATCCCCTAAGATCTACTTAGGGGTTGTTGATTAAATGCAGACCCTTAAGTCTTATTTTAAGTCTTCATATTAGAATTTCTGAAGTAGAGGCTCAGGGATGGGTTTTTTTTTTTTTTTTTTTTTAAGGGATGGGTATTTTAACCTAGCATCCTTGGTGGTTCATTCTGTTGAAAAATATTATATTCAGGGGACAAGACAAATCCCCAGATGTACATTCTTACTGACATTTTCCCCAAAAAATGTGTCAATGTATTTTATATTGAGAAACACTGCTCTAAAACTTGGAACCTATTTCTGAGCACATTGTATGGTAGGTTGTCTTTCTGAAGTTGAGTAATGCCTTTGATTAAAAGTAAAGCTACTTGGACCTACGTGAATGAATGGCAGAATCCAGTGGTGTGTTAGCACGGTGCTGGGGAGGCATCACAGGGAACCGAGGCTGAGGACCATAGTTTAGACCCATCCAGACAATGGCTCAATATGTAGCTACCTACCACTTTCATAGAGTTGGCGAGAAAGAGTCATCTCTGTGCATACACTGACGAAATCAGCCATATCTATGTTATTTCTAATGCAGTGGCATCAACTCAGACTCATAGAGGTTGAAGATTCTGTTTGCAAGGAATAGGACCTCACAGGGTCAGCCAGTCGAGGATGGCTTCCTGCATCTGCTTTCTTCTCATGTGGTTGTCTGTAGAGATGGTGCATTTATGTGTGGATGTCTAGGCATTTCGTCTGTGTCGTTCTTTGTTGTATTTATCTCTGGCTCCCCCAGTCACATAGCAGAGATTTAACAAATATTTATTGAATGCATGAATCCACTCATGTGTATTTTAGGACCAAACAAAAGCAATCAAAAAGAGTTGTCTTAGCCCTTTGCTGAGATCCGTAGAAAGCCATGGGAAGCACCAGATGATGAGCTCAACGGGCCCTAGAAACCGGCTAGCTGCTCGATGTATGCCTTTTTCCTTTCCTGTCTGCTGTCTTTATCATTGAGCCCCAGGTTTACAAAAACATTTGTCTCTTTTGAAATTCTTTTCTGAGGGCTCTGTTTTTATTTACCTGACCTTTCCTTACTGTCTGGGGCATGTACCCTAACATTAAGCTCTGTCTCTCTCCTTCCATGTCATTAAAGGGGAAAAATTCACATTCATAGTGCAGTCCATTCTACTAGATTTTTAGACTGTAGAAATCCTTCACGCCCTTTCTGGGTTTTTCACTCGGGTTCCTCCCACAGCAGAAGCTCTTTTTTTTTTAGACAGGGTTTCGCTTTGTAGTTCAGGCTGGCCCTGAGCTCAGCCTCAAACTCACATCACAGCAACCCTCCTGCCTCTGCCTCCCGAGTGCTGGGATTACAGGTGTGAGCCACCACGCCCGGCACTGTGGTATGTGGTACTGGTTGCTGCTGGGTGTAAGTCTCCACACCAAGTATGGTACATGGTTATCAGTGATTGAACCCTGGCCTTGCACGTGCAAGACAGGCGCCGGAACCACTGAGCTAAATTCCCAGCCCAGTAGAATCTCTTTTAATGCTGTTTTGCTGATTGACATCAGGAGGGGTCATGAGCCATGGGAATGCTGAGGATGTTATTAGTATGATAAATATTTTTTTGGTAACTAACATGCCTGACTGTCACACACACGTGTACACATGGACATACACATGGAGTTGGGGGCAGTGGCTGTAAGATCTTGTATTAAGTGGTTGCTTTTAAGTGTCAAATTGAGAAACCTATCCCTTTGCCTGTCTAGATCCCATTGTCAATCATATTGTCCTTCTGGATTCATTTTCCTTCAAAAAATAAAAGGAAACTGACCCCGCCCCCACACTATGGTAGGAAAATGAATGAACAGTCTAGAAAGCAGAACAGGACGCGCGTGCGCCCCGTGGATTCCTGTTCTGCACGATCCAGTTGCTTCTTGTGTGGGGACTGACATTGTTCTCAGGCTCCTTTGGTGCCCTCGGGTGAAGTCATTTTTCTTTGTTAGTCTTTCTTCATTTACTCATTTAAGAAACTGTAACAATGAGATTTTCATTTTCCCCCAAAGGTGGTCTTTAGCACTTCAGCAGTGGTGTCTAGGATTTCAGTCAGTGTTGAGAGGTGAGAAGGATAACACGAGAGAGTGTTCGAGATGTGAGGCCTACCTTTTGGTGAAAGTAGTTAGGGCCGAGAGAGCTAAGTGAAAGCAGCGGATTATAGTATGACATGCAGAATTTTGTTTGTAGAGCGCTGAATAATGTGTAACTTTGCACTCTGCCATATTTTTATCTGTCATCTCATGTAATCTCTCCTGTGACAGTACTAACAATAACAATACTGTGTAGATTCTGGGCTGTTGGACTCTGACATCTGGGTATTCAGATACACAGATTAAGTATGCAACACTGTGTTGCTTTCCCCCCTGCTAGGCAGTGTATCATGATAGGAAAACACTGGTTTCACGCTCAGGTTTTGATGCTAGTGTCCCTTGGCTGGGTAAGCTTGGGTGAGGCCCCTGCGCTTCTCAGTTTCATCAGGTGAAGTGATAGTCATTCCTGTACCAGAGACTAGTTATAAAGTTTGAGCGCCTGATATATAATAAATGTTCAATAAATAGGTAAGGTAAATGCTTTCCTGTTTACCTTCACTGAAGGCATGTATAATGATTTTCTTAGACTTGCTGTATAGCTTGTGAAAAAAAATCTGTTTAAAAAAGCCATTTTTCTTCAAGGTATTTTAGAGAGATGTACTCAATAAGCTGAATTGTTCTGCACACCTTCCCCTACCTCTGCTTACCTGATGGTGTGCTTAACAGGTACGACTTTGCCATATCAGTGGCCAGTTCTAGCAAGCCCACAATCTGGGAATACTGTTTTTGCCAACGCAGTATCAAAAGACAGAGTATTGGGGCCGGGGATTGAGCTCAGTGGTTCCAGTGGTTGTCTTGCAAGCGCAAGGACCAGGGTTCGATCCCTGGTAACCACATGCAATACTGGGTGTGGAGACTCACGCCCAGCAGCAGTCAGCAGCACATACCACAGTGCTGGGCGTGGTGGCTCACGCCTATAATCCCAGCACTCAGGAGGCAGAGGCAGGAGGATTGCTGTGATGTAAGTTTGAGGCTGAGCTCAGGGCCAGCCTGAACTACAAAGTGAGACCCTGTCTCAAAAAACAAACAAACAAACAAAAAGAAAAAAGAAAAAAAGAAACAGAGTATTTGTCAAAAACCCGATGCCCCAGTTCTTTGTACAAACCATAAAACTGTATTTTATATTTGGATTTTTAAGTCCATGTAGGTTTTAAAGATATAGTTTTTGGTGGGCAGAACAGGCTAGACCGTGTCTTTACTTGAATTCTGAAATCCAAAGAGTAAAGTTTTATTGGCTTCTTAATGATGGGGCTTTGATTTTTATGTTTGCATTGATAACAGGCGATAATAATGGTGGAAAATACTTTGCTTACAACTAATGCCATAGGAAAATGAGAAGGATATAGAATCCTTAATGCAGGGTACAGAATAAGAATAAAATTCAGGACTTCAAATTTGGAAACATCAGACAGTCACCACCCTACCCTCCCTATACCCCCACGCCTGGAGTTGGGGAAGGAGCCCTTATAAATCTCACAAGGAGAAAAAGACCCATGGACCTGACTGTGCGATTTATGGCTCTGGGGAAAGCTCCGGGCTCTGAGGAAGGCTTTCCATTCATAGCTGGACTCATTCACAGAGAATATGAGGTCACACAGAAGCTCACTACCCCCTGCCGACCTGTACACATAGAGACTTGCCATGCTGCCCAGAAACAGAATGGGTGCGAGAGAGCTGAGCACCTGTGAGGCCGCCACATTGGCAGATGCAGACTTTAGACACTGGAGCCTGCAATGAGGACAAAGGAGAGACCCTTTGAATTTTGGAAGTGCACTCTGGATACTAAAACTGTATGTAACAGTTGGTGATGCTATTTGGCAAATGCTATGTGACAATTTTAGTTCAAACTCTTTATGCCACTGTAAAACTTCATTCTTCCCAAAATAGCATGCAATTTTTTTTCCTGTGTAAGGTAAATGAACGAGACATTGAAACATTAAGTATTTGCTCTAGCTTCTATTACTAAACTGACCTCAGAAAGGGAAATAGAAGCTGTACAGGGTGGCTGGTGCTTGCAGTTCCAGCTGCTTGGGAACTTGAAGCTGGAGGATGACGAGTGTACAAGCCCAGGCAATGCAAGGAGACTATCTTACAAATAAAAAAAAAGAAAAAAGAAAAGGAGATTAAACCTCAGTTCATTGCGAGCACCTTCACATCTTCATCATTAGTATTCCATTTCATAAATGTGAACTTATTCTATTTGAAAACTACAGTTTTCAAACTAAGTCCACTTAATTTGCCTCTGGAAAACTCTGGAACCCTTAAAGGGTAACAGGAATACCAGAAATAGAGATTTGTGTCAGAGAAGATAAGAAACTATTGTGGATTAATGTTGAACCAAGTAACCCGGAGTAACACTGTTTTTTAGGGGGTGGAACAAACAACTTCCTGTTTCCTCCAGGAGTGTTCCTGGAATGTGGGGGATCTAGGAAACCCTGCTGAGACAGGATGGTGAGGGGGATGGGCTTTCTGTGGGATAAACACTGGCTATTGTTTGTTATTAAAACTCCCTTAGCTTTTTCCTGAGGGTGAAGGATGGCATCACAGACCCTTGGCCATATGGCTTCCTTAGTAAGTGGCTTCAAGTAGGGTCAAAACTTGAGGATCTTGTCATTTTCGTTAGTGCACATTCGTTTGTCACGCATATGCTCAGCCCTTCTTCCTTCAGATTTTGATTTTTTTTCATAGTTCAGAGGCATGATTTTCATTCTTCTATAGCATTTGCTCATTTCTATCATGCAAATATCTCTGTCAGAATCGAATCCACACCACCATGATACAGTCGAACGAGGAGTTCAGACAGTGCTCACAAGTGCTCTTTAAGCTCAGTCAGGACACTGGTAGATAAGCCTTGATATATTTGCATATGTAGGTGGAAGGTGCATTTATGTGATATGGTGGAAAAATACAGTGAATGCTTGAGTTTTAAAAATTCATTATAGTAAAAGACACTTTGCCGTTAACCCTTCATTTTGAGCATACTTTTCCCGTCGTTGTCACCACGCATGCTCCGTGTCTTGAATTGATGCAAAACATTTATCTTTAATGGTAATTTTGGCTTTGACGAAGAGCCACAAGTCTTCCGGTGTTAGATCCAGTGAATGTGGTAGACTAGAGCACCCTGGAATGCTTTCACAAGCCTGCCTTTCTATTGCATGATACGTAGCAGCAGCATTCACCATGTTTTTTTGTCAAACCTCATAAAGATGCCCACGAAAAAGGATTCCAGAGTTGTCTCTTAAAGTGACAAGAATGATTGGATAAATGTGTTCAAGGCAGGGGGAAGTGTTTTGAGGCAAGTACGTGACTATGTGTATTTTAAGTGTAAAATCTTTTTTTTTTTTT
>PVIR01018893.1:0-14089 GCA_004026965.1 Petromus typicus | reverse complement strand
TGCTGTCCTGGCCTGTCTTCCTCTTCCTGTTTTACATACTCTTCCTGGATGAGTGACTGTTCTAAATGATGTGATTTTACTGTAGACTGTTCTCTCTTTGGGAAGACTCTTCTAGATGTTAACTGCCGTTGGAGGGTATCACTGCTGTGTTTCGTAGGTACCTTGAATTCTACACTTTTAAAATAGAATTCAATACACCCTAAGGAAATTTGTACCTCTCTCTTCAGTTTTCTTTGGTGTTACACCATTGGTGTCCAGTCAACCAACACTAGAAGTCAGGTAAAGATTCCCTGTTCTTTCTTTACCTTTAGATTTTACCTCTCTATCCATAAATCACTAAGTCTTGACAGTTTTCTTTCTGGTTATTTCTTAAAGAACCAGTTTCTTTAACCAGCCCCTCTCTAGCCCTGAGTTCATGTTACTAGTTAAGACCCTTAAAGTTGCTCATCTCCTTTAGCTTATTTCCCAACTTTAAAACTATCTGTTCAATCAGTCTTCATAGGTTTCTCATGTGTTAAACCTATGCTTGGTTTCCTGTATCCTCAAGGACACGGTCTCAGCTCCTCAGTGTGCAACCAAAGTCCTCCATGGTGCATGAGGCTCGTACTGGCTCTCTAGCCAACCCATCATTTCCCAGTCATGTTACTCCCACCTCCACATTTCCTCTCTCACACTTCTTTGTTTGTGCTGGGCTCTCTGCCTGCTGTGCCCTTGCCAACGTTGTTAGCTCCCATTCATGACTTAAAGCCCAGTTTGGCCACCACTCATTCAGGAAGCCTTTTTTCATACCCTGACCATGCTATACCTCTTCGTGCTTTTCTGTGGTGTCTCAGCTCTCTCTCTGCCATTTTAGTGCATTGTATTATGTTGGGGCTCAGAAAGACCATACCCCAAAGTATGGCACTTTGGCGTGGTGAACACTTTGAAATGAAGAAAATGGATCTTACTGAAAAATCTGGAAACAGTCTTCTAAACTTTTCCTGCATTTCTGTGTAAGAGTTGGCCTTAAATAAATTCTCTGACCTACACTATCTGATACATCATAAGAATCTCTTTCCAGACGGGGCCCTGCTGTCTAATGAAGAGGATGATGCCACATAGAGAAGCCAGACGAATCTGAACAGACAAGCCGTGCTCAGCCTTACAGCTGAGGCTATCACTTAGGTCATTCACTTTTTGGTCAGTTACATTTTTTCATAGCTGTCCTTTCTTCATTGAACTGAAGCATGAAAACAGACACTGTCTTCTTTTCTGAAGACTCTCTGTAATGTAAATCATAAACTAAGTGCATATTTTGTGGGGTTTTTTTTGTAGTTAACTATAGGAGTGTCAGCTGTGACTGTTATGTTGGGTAAGAAAAGGTATTTTTCTACTTCTCTGATTCCAATTTCCTCTATTAAGTTGAACTATCTGGGTGTCAAAATTACATGCTAAGGCTCTGTACTTTTAGCCTTGTCTGGTCCGTGGTGCTGTTTAGTTAATGTTTGGTCAAGTACGTAGATAAATAAATGAAAGAGACATTCAGTTTCTATCCTCTGTATGCAACTAGCATAGGGTTGGTAGACTTGACAAATAACAATGTGGGATATACTGGTGGTATGAAAATAGAATCCCACACCATTGAGCAGTCTTATTCCTGAAGGAAGTGAAGTCATCACATCAAAGAGACCCTGCATTTCCTTCCTACTAACAACCGCTGAGATATGGAGGCAAGCAAAAGGGCCATTCATGAATGAAGAAGTAATAAACATGGCATATATATGCAACAGAATATTATTTATCCTAAAGGAATGAAAACCTGTCATTTGTGCAATATGATGGAGGTAGAGGATGTTATATTAAGTGAAATAAGCCAAGGGGCAGAAAAATAAGCACTACATATTCTTTCTCATTTGCAGAAGTTAAAGTTGGTCACATAGAAGTAGAGAGTGCTGGCCTGGGGATTTAGCTCAGTGATTCCAGTGCCTGCCTTGCAAATGCAAGGGCCCCAGGTTTGATCACCGGTTACCCACATATCACAATGCAGGGCATGGAGACTCATGCCAAGCAGCAGTCAGAATCGTATACCACAGTGTTGGGCGTGGTGGCTCACGCCTGTAATCCCCTTTCAGGAGGGAAAAGCAAGTCCTTGAGTTTAGGACCAGCCTGAACTACAAAGTGAGACCCTATCTCTAAACAAACAAACAAACAAATGAATAAATAAGTGAAAGTAGAGAGTGCTATAGAGGTTACCAGAGGATGCGACTGACAGAGGAAGAAAGATAATGAGAAGGTAGGTAATGGTCAGAAAGCACAAGTGTAGGGGGAGAATACCAGAATACGTTTCAAAGCGAGAAGAGCTTGAAAGCTTCCAACATGCAGAGATGATGATATTTAATGGACATAAATGCTAAGTGCCCCCTGATTTGTTCATTATAAATTGTATACATATCTTGTGTGAGAATACTGATACACAGAGTCCACCAAAAAATGTATACACACTTTAGGAAAAGAAAAACTTGGATAAGTGTTTTAATACTAAATTTATGGAGACACTATGAGACCGAGTATATGTTACCTTTGGTTACTACAGTGACAAGAGATGCTCAAATTGGTGGCCATTAGCTTCTGGACATTTATTAGCATGGCGAACTACTGCTTGGGTAACCTTGGTTATTGAGATTGATGAAGGTGTATTTTCAATTTCTTCTCTAAGGGCTGGCAGCGTTGTGGGTTCTCCGTTATGTACAACATCCTCTAAAGTCTACCATATGAGGGTAACACCATCTGTTGAAAAAACATCATATTATTTTTCTTTTCCTGAACTGTATATACATTTTTTGACAGGCTCTGTAATATGAGATATATATTCATGGCATATATAAATGGCACACACTTGTATTTGAAATTCAAATAAATATCAAATAGCTTTTAGTATTATGAGTAAGTTTCAAATACTTCGTGTGACACACTTTACCAAAAATATTACTCAATTATTTATTTATCTGAAATTAAAATCTCACTTTGCATCCTTGATTGGCTACTCCTAACCTAGCAAAAAAGTGAATTCATGTCCAAAGTAGAAGTTTAGACAGTGTGGATACTCAGATTGAGCTGACATCATGGACCCTAGAGTTTTCACAGACTCGGGCTTGCGTCTCCATGCCCGCTGTGGGAAGTGCTCGGTACTCAGGTGAACTGCCTTGTATAATTCTCTGCTGTGTGTCACTACGGACATGGTGTCTACAGAGAAAATGGATTTTTTTCTTTGCCTGGTAGGAAATTTAACGTGCTCATTCAGTGAATCGGATGAGCAGAGCTCATCTGTGAGTTGGCTCATGGGATCTCCTGTCCCATGCAGCCCTCTTGTTGGTGGGTAGTACTTATAGAGCATTTGAAGAGAGTATAGAATTCACTGTTGGTGTTTTGGGCTGAATGTAGGGAAAGCAGTATGTACCTTGTTAAGGTGTGTACATCTCAGGATAAGAGTTTTCCTGGCGAGTTACTGACTGTAAAAGTACCATTTACTTTGCTGCTCAGGCCAAGATGCCTGAGAACTGAGATAGTGAGCCCTGAACGTGCCTTGGAGAAAGACTCCGCAATATCGCCATGATAATGAGATTGTTTACTTAGTTCAGTCACTATTAAAATATCAGATAACTGAAGTATTCTTTATATTGGAGGATATTTTTACAACTCAGAAACACTCAAGTTGTGAATGGTTTATGTTTCAGAATATGAATGAGTATATTTTTTCATGACTAGAAACATAATTGAAATATGGCACATTTCATCTCTCATACTCTTCGCTCCGTTCATGCTTGTGCCAAACTTGATAATTATGGAAATTCTACAGCTAAGATACTTGGGCAGAACTGTAGACATTTATTTCATAGGAGTTAGACATTTTTTCTTTAGAAAACTGAGTTCTCATAGCAGAAAGATCGACCAAAAAAACCAGTCATGAAGCATTTCTGTGGCCTTGGTACCATGATCTTGTCAGTAAAGCGATGGTCTCTGATTAAATCCAGATTGGACTGTTTCCTGTTAGCGTGCTAACCCGTGGGGCAGGCGCGGTCTTCCTCGGCTCACTTTCTAAATCAGAGTTATTAAATACTTGCCTGCTAAGGGTTCCACCCCTGTCCCTTCAAACTTCAATTCAAAGTTATTAGATAATACAAACAAAAATAGGTCCTGCAGTCTCTTAAAAGGATTACAGATCTGTCGCTGCAACTACAAGACTTTAACATTTTAGCTTCTCTAGTCTGGCCATTATAGCAGAGAGGATTTGTGTGTGCATGTGCATTTGGTATGTGTGGGTGTTGCACTTCTGTACAATTTCATTTCAAAATAATTCCAGTGTAAGCAGATAATTTTTATCATTTTGTAAAAATTTTGGTAAATTGGACTCATTTTCGAAAACCTGGTCTTGCCGCTGTCATATAGCAAGTGGATGTTGGAGGATTTAGCAGATCTATAGAAAGTGATATTAAGGAAATGGTACAACACCTTAACATACATTGTTAATTTCTGTGAGAATGCTTTCAGGCACCAAAACAATTCTATATTCTGTTTTATTTTGCTGTCATTTATGTTCTCTTATTGCATTCAGAGAATGATTTTTTAAAACTTCTCACTATTAACTGTTTCAGCCCTTCTGTTTGGTCAAACGTGATTCTTCCGAATGTACAGATGCAAACGCTGAACAACAATAATTATTACAGGGACTACGGGGATCAGGAACGCAGATTGAGATTTTTTTTCTTCAGAGTAAAAGAGGGGCTCAAGAGAAGAGACTGGGTTAATGAGAAACATAATTCCATTCCCAAGGGGGCCTTGGCTTCTTGCCAAATCTGCTTTCTGGCAGGAAAAGGGAGCCGCTTCATCAGGCCCTTTGACAAGCGATTTTCTCTGTGTTTGAGTTTTTGGCCACATCAATACTCGGTGAAAAATTAGTTCTTTTAAGTTGTCATTACTTTCAATAAGAAAGATTAAGTTTTAAAGTGGAATTTTCATTGTAAGTACAGTAAGAATCATCAAATTACAGAATCATTTGGTAAGGTAACCCTGACAATGCAGGGGAAGGAGTCGTGATTTAAAGGTAGGGCCTGAATGTTCCTAACAGTTTAAAAACTTCATTCCTTTTGCTCTGAACACTTGATATTTATTTTTCAACTAGTACTTTTTAATATTATGCATGCAGATAATTAACTTTGGCCAGGTCTTTTGAAGTGGAAAGTGAAAAGCACAAAGCATCTTTGTATTTTAGTATTGCATCAAGAAGGAGATCAAAGAAATATAGATGTCTTTAAATAAAAATTAACTTTGTGCTTTCTAGTGTCTTGAGCTTTTTTTTAGTGAAAATTTTTTTTTAGTGAAAAGTAGTGAATATGAGCAAGGTCTCTGACACACTGTGGTAGTAGCACCTGCCAGTGTCGGTGTACCCCAAGGCTGTGCAGAGATGCTCAAAGAATACAGATAAATCCATTCGGAAAATGCTGTATCCCAGTCTCTCTGTTGGAGTTTAATAACACGTGTTCACATATTAAAAACTAAGACATACTGCAAGAGAGAAATATCTTTTACCTTGTTGAACTCTTTAGTCTTCGTACAGGACCTTGTGTGTTTTTGAAATAGTATTTTATAACATAATTAAAGCAATACTGTGCTAAGTAATTTAAAAAATGGAGAGTAGATTATACTGGTACAAATCCCCATTATGGAGTGCAATCATGATGTGTATATTTAATGTACCAATAAAGATAAAAAAAAAATGGAGAGTAGGGCCAGGGATTTAACTCAGTGGTTCCAATGCCTGTCTTACAAGTGCAAGGGCCAGGGTTCGATCCCCGGTAACCGCGTACAACAATGCGGGACGTGAAGACTTACGCCCACCAGCAATCAGAACCACATACCACAGTGCTGGCGTGGTGCCTTACGCCTGTAGTCCCAGCACTAGAAAGGTAGAGGCAGGAGGATTCTTGTGAGTTCAAGGCTGAGCTCAGGACCAGCCTGAGCTACAGAAAACGAGACTTTGTCTAAAAAAAAAAAAAAAAAAAAAATGGAGAGTAGTTGGATTGTTAGAACCTTATATCTTCTCACTTGTTTCTGCTTTAAGTTAATCAGAGTTTCTGGGAAACAGATGGATTCTACTAGGCTTGTTTTAAAAGTAGTATAGAGTGATAAAGGATGGTGGTTAGGCCGTGATCTGACTCAGCGGTCCTGCAAGGCTTCAAGAAACATTTGGTATTGCATATGGACACACTGTCTTTCCTTAGAAAACTTAAAAATGAAATGAAATAAAGCCACTCACTGCATAAGCTGAGGTCTGAATATTAATTTCTGTTAGCAGTTAGACATAATGACATTTAACAATTCAACCCCTTTCTAAGAGCAATTACCATTGTTTTGACCTTTCTGAAAGTAATTCCTCAGTTAATTTCCTTCCAATAGTTTAACATCTTCCAGGTTGGGTGAAGAAAAAGCAAAGATGCTTCTTGGCAAGTACAGTTACTACCAGTAGGGATTCATTTCTCTTTTATTGCCCCTCTTTAATTTTCACATGTCTGATTCCTTACATTTAGGAAAATCTGCAAGAAAGCAATTCAGTTCATGATTCGGATAAACATGGAATTGATCACATAACGGAATAACTGTCTTAGAAAAAGGCTTGTTACAGGAGAGCGAGATTTAGCTTGGTGGTTCTAGCACTAACCTCGCAAGTTCAGGGTCCTAAGTTCAAACTCAAATGCCAAAAAGAAAGAAAAAGATTCATCACCGAATTCCTCTTGCAAGGATAGTTTTCCTAAAGTCTGTGACGCACCAGGTATTAAACTGGAAAACTGTTCCTTTATATACATTGTTGCTGTGTTTTACATGGCAGGATGTAAAGCACATTCAGATTTTTCACTTTAATTCTCTTCCTTCAGACTTGGTCTTTAAGCTTCAGGGTTTTTGTTTGTTTGTTTGTTTTTTGAGACAGGGTCTCACTTTGTAGTTCAGGCTGGTCCTGAAGTCAGCGATCTTCCTGTCTCTGCCGCTCGAGTTAAGCTTCAGGTTTTTGTCACCAACTGATTTTTATGTATTATGTTTATTTCTGTCAATGTAGAGTCATATCTACCATTCTTACTTAGTTTTATTTTCAGATAATAACTGCTTCTCACGAGTAAACATTTTCTCTTGTACAATTTCAGTTTCCTGAAGGCACAGCTCCTGCACCTACCCACCCTTTCTACTCCTCCTTCTAGAGGAACCCAAGTTGCAGCCATATTTCAACCATATTTCAGTTGAAACGTATGCTGCTTTCCACGGGCTGGAGAATATGAGCTCATAGTTAGATCTCCATAGATTTCCACGGAGAATGTATTCCTACCTTGGCTGATTTTTTCAAGCTATCAACTTGATGTCAGGTGATTCACACAGTGCCTAAAAATGTTTAACAGTCGCCTCTCTAACCCCAATATGAGTTGACTCTGGCACACCACTGTTGGAGCTCGCTTATAAAATGAGTTTGAAAACTTATCTTGGAACAATATAAAGGGAATGATTGATAGCATTTGCAAAACTCAATCCTAGGATCATAGAAAACATCGCTAAGACAATAGGCCAGCAACTAAGTTCTTGACATGGGGATAAGTAGAACAAACGTAAGTGCTGTGAAGTAACACTTGGACCTTCCGGAGTGGAGAGGGGAAGACACATAGGTGCGTCCTCTACCGCCACTGCCACCACTGCACTGCCTGCGCTCATCGGAAAGCACATTGCCTTCTAAGACTTGGAGGGAAATTAAATGCGAACAAGGACAAATGACAGACTGTGGCTAACTGTTTCGTTGTTTTCAGTTTTACTTGAAACAGTAATGTCTCCTAATGCTATTCATTAATTTATTACCCAGGTTGAAGGAGACCAGCTGCCTCCAGGACATACTGTGAGTCAGTACGAGACCTGTAAAATCAGGACCATAAAAGCAGGCACCTTGGAGAAACTTGTCGAGAACTTGCTGACCGCTTTTGGGGACAATGACTTTACCTATATCAGCATCTTCCTGTCAACCTACAGAGGCTTTGCTTCTACTAAAGAAGTGCTGGAACTGCTGCTGGACAGGTGAGGGTCTGAGGAGGGTTGAGGATTGTTTGGAATGTAAAGCTGCAGGTGTGAGCTTGTCAGTCACCTGTGCTAGGTGTACTGAGAGGGACTGGGAAGAAGGACTGTGAAAAGAAAGACTTTTGGACAAATGATGTTGCAGACACTCTTGTGATCTGTTCCTGGGGATCAAAATACCGTCAAAAACTAGGGCTGAGGACATTGCTCCGTGGTACACTGCTTCCGCTGTGTGCCCAAGGTCCTGGGTCCAATTCTTAGTACTTCAGAATATGTGTATGTTTATATTTGTGGGGATATGTGTATGAATTAAGAGTAGATATAATAAATCTAGGTTTAAGTATTTGTACATTTTAGCAGTGTGCCACGCTATGTTCCTAATTTTATAGAAATTAATTTTAAATATTTATACTTTTATATAAACTCAGTAATTAATTTGTTGTGAGAAAGAAATGTGTTAATATATATGAAGTATAGAACTCAGTTTTAGACCCGCAGTGACAACTAGCTATGAAATGGAAACTATAATAATGGGTATTGGAAATCTCCATGCATGAGCTGCTGTATGGATGTGCGTACAGCTATGCTTGGTCCATGTTGTCAAAGTCTGTATACAGCTGACGTGGGTGTTGCAACTCACATGTGGATGATCTTTACATTTTTCACTTTACTATGGCATTATTTATAATTAAACTTGGCTA
The DNA here is from genome assembly GCA_004026965.1 of Petromus typicus. Classification (NCBI taxonomy): domain Eukaryota; kingdom Metazoa; phylum Chordata; class Mammalia; order Rodentia; family Petromuridae; genus Petromus; species Petromus typicus. Next base: position 5,309 of record PVIR01018893.1, on the reverse strand, counting down.
TTTAAAAGTGGACTGAGGATTTAGCTCAGTGGTTCTGGTGCCTGGCTTGCAAGCACAAGGTCCAGGGTTCCATCCCTGGTAACCACATACAACAATTCTGGGCGCGGAGACTCACGCCCATCATCAATCAGTACCACACACCACATTGCCAGGCGTGGTGGCTCACGCCTGTGGTCCCAGCAGTGAGAGGCAGAGCAGGAAGATTGCTGAATTGGAGGCTGAGTTCAGGACCAGACTGAACTACAAAGTGAGACCCTGTCTCAAAAAAGCAACTAAAAAAACAAGGTAACATTAAGTTAATTTTCTATCAGAAGAAAAAAAAAAACTTGCCAGCCAAACAACTGTTTTTGCCCCGCCCCCATTTCCAGGAATCAAACTCAGGACTTTATGCTTGCTGGGCATCTGTGTACCACTGGGTTAAATCCCAGACCCCAAACAATTGTTTTTGAATCATGAGAATCCTAATTCAGATGCTTATATTCTGGAGTTTCCTGAATAAGGAAGGAAATAAGGTGGCATATTTTTGATGGGCTTGTTAAATATTGATTTGCTGCCTAGACTTTTTTAAATTATAAAGGTGATCTGTACTCATGTTGAAAGTAGTAAGAATTCTACTGTGGAACAGTATAAAGAGGTTCTTGTGTTGTTACATTTCCTCCCAAATAACATTTATTAGATTGTAAAATTTAATAAGATATATTTTCTAAATATACACTGAAATCTATAAATAGTTGAATCTAGACTTATATCTACTCTTAACTAATGCATATATACACATGTGTATCACACATATAGTAGTAGAAAGAAGAAAAATAAACAGACCCTAGTTTAAGGAGGCATATAATACAAATAAACTGTTAAAAATATCAGTATCCGGTCCAGGGATTTAGCTCAGTGGTTCCGGCGCCTGTCTCACCAAGCACAAGGGCCTGGGTTAGATCCTCTGGTAACCACATACAATACTGGGTGTGGAGACTCATGCCCTGCCCAGCAGCAGTCAGTACCACATACCATAGTGCTGGGCGTGGTGGCTCACGCTTGTAATCCCAGCACTTGGGAGGCAGAGGCAGGAGGATTTCTGTGATGTGAGTTTGAGGCTGAGCTCAGGGCCAGCCTGAACTACAAAGTGAGACCCTGTCTCAAAAAAAAAAAAAAATCAGTATCCATACACATGATAAAAACTCAAACAGTTCAGAAAATTATAATTGAAAAGCCAAAAATTTCCTTTTTTCTAAGTTCCCTAGTTGTAGGGAACTCCTCTTACGATCACAATAAACCATTTTATTGGTTTTTCTTCCCAAATTTTTCTGGGCTACACATGGGTATGTATTTGTACATACACTTTATCATATAATACATGTCATGTAAGTAATATTTGTTTATATATTTACTATATTATCACTTTTTATATATAAAATAAGTGGAATCATATTATCCGATCTGTCCTGTAATTTTTATTTTCTACTTATTCGTGCATCTTGTAGGTGTTTTATTTAAGTAAATTCATATGGGTAAAAGGCTGAAAAGAATGGCTGACATATTAACTCATGAAATGTGTCATTATATCAAAATAGCCATCTACAGAATGACCTACCATAATCTTACTCATGGCTTTATGGTATTTATTGCCGAGAGAGGATTATTTGATGGGTAGATAGTTAAGCTCTTTCCAGTTTTATAATTAGTGTTTTTGAATTTTATAAACAGTGCTAGGAGAAGCATCTTTGAATATACACCTTCGAGTCCTTAGTTGAGAATTCTATGTCATAATCTCATGAAACAGTAACTGATGGATGAAAACATGTCTGCGTTTAGAGATCTGAATGATGTTCCCAGACTGCCCTTGGGGGGCTGTCCCAGCCGCGTCCCCTGCAGCGAGTGTGCATGCGCCCGTTTTCTCGCTTTCCTGTACCTACCCAGCAGTAGCTACTTTCCTCGATGCCACTGAGATTGTCTTTGCCATGGTCAAGTCCATGGGAAACTGGTAGCTCTTTGTGTTTGAATTTGTATTTCTTACATTCACAAGTAGTTTAGCATCTTTTAAGATGCTCACTGCCTGGGTTTCTGTAAACCGCCTTTTCTTATCCTTTGCCTATTTCTCTTTTGGACTGTTTTCCTATATCTGCTGATCATCTAATTGGAGTTCTTAATTTATTAAGGAAATTAGTTTTTTTGCTCATTATAATGTTGGAGATTTTTTTTTTAAGGTTTTTTGAGACAGGGTCTTGCTTTTTGTGATTCAGGCTGGCCCTGAGCTCAGCCTCAAACTTACATCACAGCAATCCTCCTGCCTCTGCCTCCCGAGTGCTGGGATGACAGGTGTGAGCCACCACGCCCGGCACTGTGGTATGTGGTACTGATTGCTGGTGGGTGTGAGTCTCCACATCCAGTATTGTTATGTGGTTACTGGGGATCGAACCTGGGCCCTTGAGCTTGCAAGACAGGCGCTGGAACCACTGAGCTATATCCTCGGCCCCATGTTGGAGATATTTTTGCTAGTCTTTTGTAAAATTTGTTTACACTTCTTGTATGAAGAAATTAAAACATTTTAAATGTAATTATATGTTACTATTAAGACTTTAATAATCTAGTTCTTTTGCAATACAAGAAAGTTTGTTGATAATGCAAGGTTTTCCTTCAACTAGTTTAGTTAGCCATTTATCACTACAGAAAAAAAGCTGAGTTAATCACCTATACAGAAATGTTCATTCTGACCCCAGTTTTGGAGGCTCCATTATGTGATTTGTAGCCAATGCCTGTGGTTTTCAGACCAGAGTTGAGTCACCGTATCACACAGTGGAGGGCAGGTGCTCATCTCTTGGCCTGGAATCAAAGAGAAGAAGATTTCCTGTGAGGGGCTATGTCCCACTGTCCATGTTAAGAACTTGCCCTTTGCCAGGCATGGTGTGCGTGCCTGTAACCTCAGCAGTTGGGAGGCAGAGGCCAGAGGATAGCAGTGAGTTTGTGACCCACCTGGCCTACATAGTGATTTCGAGGTCAGTCTGAGCCCCTAATGACCTAAAGACTTCACCGGACCCCAGACCCAACCTCTTAGTTTCACCTCCTTTCAGTAGCACCACTCTGAGAATTTAATACATTGGGCTTTGGGGGACATTTAAGATCTCAACTAGAGTATTAGTTTTCTTATAGGTGCATATAGAGCTAAATTAGTTTTTGGATTAGTGGTTATTCACATATGAATATTCAAAGACACTCACCAAATATTTGTTCTTTATCAGACATGTATCTGGTCATGGTACCCTGGGTTATAACATAGGAGGTTCTATAGATATTTGCATAGAAATATTTGACCAAATCTTAAGCCTAGAGTGTAAGTTTCTGGGACTGGTGAGTAATTTTCCTCATAATTTGTTTATAACTCTAAGTAGAAATTCTTAAAATTCTCTTTTTGGTATTTTGTATTTATTAAAAGCACAGTGTGCTAAATGTTTGCCAGTTACAGGAGGAAACAGGGCAGATTTACTTTGACACTGTAACCTTTCCTCCTGGGGAACTCCACTGACACCAGACATGGCTCCCTGCGGCTCACCCTGAAGAGCAGACGCGCACTCAGGAACTCAAGTGTTTAGTCTGTGACTGGTGTACATCCAGCTTTTATTTGGGTGCTTTTTAAAATCTTTTCTGTTTCCTTTTTAGAGTGGATAGCCATTTCTGGATTTTACGAATATTAACTTGATAATTATTAAATCACAGACTCAGCCTGAATTCAAATTGCATTTAATTAAAACTGTCCTTTATGCTATAATGGAATGAAAAGTTAAGCTATATTTGGTATGATTGAACTGAATTTCATAGTCAGTCCTTTGATTGCTCCTCAAATAAGTGAAACCACTCAGTACCGAGCACCTGTGAAATCCCAGTGCTCTGCTTGGCATGATGCAGGTGGGCCCTGGAAATGTAAGGCTTGCTTTTTGCCCCGATGTAGGTTAAGGTAGATGTACTGTGAAACTGCTGGTCATTTTATCTCCAGGGCCCCTCACTTGTAACGCCCTCTGCATAATTTTATGTTTTTATCTATATTTCCTTGGAAAGGACCCCTTAAATTATACATGCTAACGCCATGCATCTGGATCTATCTCTCTGTATTAATATAAAAGATAGAACTCGTGCTCCTGTAACAAGTAGATCAACACCCATGATGATGTAAAGTAAAGCTAACGATGTTCGGTGGATGAAACAAAGTGTAGAAGCCCAGGGATATGGATGCCGTGTATTTGGCTTCTTCTGCAGAATTTAGATCTTTCCATCCATGTACAGACCTCCCTCACTCCACTTCCTGTTCACACTTAAAAAATTGTGGTCAGGCTTCAGTCCGGATTGAATTTAACTAAAATGCCTTTTCCGTGACACTGTGTTCCTAACTTAGTTGTGGGACTTCTAATGTCTGTAGTTAAAAGGATGAAAGTACATTGTACAGACTTGCCTAGTCTGAAGATGAACATTTGAAGTATTATTTTCATGTCCTTAGATTGTGGTAGACATTTGTAGATCTCTGATACAATTTTTTATGTCATTTCTTTCAGTTTTTGTAATATTATGTTGATTATGTTTTGTGAAATTAACACTAAAAAACTATCTCAGAGTCTGTGCTGATCCTATAATAACTAGTCAAGAATAGATTGAAAGCAAATGGCATTTGTTTCCCACCAGAGAATAGCTTATTTGAAATCAAGCTTTGATTTCCCTTAAGACTTTCAGTCATGGCTTTTCTTGTACGAATTATTTGCTTTCTGGGATTTTCTTTTTCTCTTTTTGTAGTTTTTCTTTTTTTTTTTGTACCAGGAATTGAACTCAGGACGTTTTTAAATTGTGTTAATACGTGCTTTTCTGATGAGCAGTAGACAGTGGTCTCAAGTCATAGATGGATAATTCTGTGTGTTTACTTTGTCTGTTATGTGAGTTAAGGACTCTTCTTTCTGTGCTCACACTGGCTGAGAATGACTCCAGGCCACACTGCCCTTCTTCCTGCACCAGGCATCAAACTCAGGATCTTGTGCTTGCCAGGCAGGTGTGGAACCATTGAGCTACATCCCTGGCCCATCACACTGGCTTCCTTTTAACCTGAAAAAGTTACTGAATTATGAGTTGGCTGTTCAGATTGGAGTTTTAAGATTTTGTTTCCTCTAATTTCAAACGTACACTTTACTTAAAAATCTGTTGTTCTCACCATATTTTTAAAAAAGGATTTAGGGGCCGGGGATTTAGCTCAGTGGTTCTGGCACCTGTCTCGCAAGGGTAAGGGCCTGGTTCATCCCTGGTAACCACATACCAATACTGGGCATGGAGAC
>PVIR01018892.1:0-32848 GCA_004026965.1 Petromus typicus | reverse complement strand
AAAAAAAAAAAAAAAAAAAAAAAAAAAAAGACAGGGAAGTTACAAATATGTTTTTTTCCTTTTTAGGTCTCACTTTTCTTTCGTGGTGTTACTAAACCAAAGAAAGAGGAGTGGCCCGTAGTCCCTGTCATCTGCTCTGAGCCTAGAGATTCAGATCTTTACAGTTAACTGTGGCAAATTCTTCCGGTGTAGGTGCAGTCACCAGACTCCTGCACAGGCGGAAGCTGAGACTAGACCAGTCAGGAGGTGCTCTCACCTTTAGGTTACTGGTTATTGAGGGGTCCGGGCTCGAACTTGGGACATGCAGCCTCAGAACTGTGTTCTGAAAGTCTATGCCTTTCTGTCCCAAACCCGCAAGCGGGGAAGGTTTGCCAGGTTAAAGCACTTGCCAGGGCTGGTCCGCTGTCTTCCCGAGAACCAGGCGAGGCCGGCTGCGGCTCCGGACCAGCCCGACCGCCGCGGCCCCGCCCCTTCCCCGCCCGAGGCCCCGCCCTCCGCCGCGGCCCCGCCCTCCGCCGCGGCCCCGCCCCCCGCCGCGCTCACCGCAGTTCTCCTCGTCCGCGCGGTTCCCGCAGTCGTCCGCGCCGTTGCAGTGCAGCTGCTGGGGCAGGCACGTGGACACGTTGCCGCAGGGGAAGAAGCCCAGGGGACACTCGGCGTCCTCCTGCGCGTGGCCGCGGGAGACTGCGAGGGAGAGAGAGGGGCAGGCGGTGGGCGGAGGCCGCGGCGCAGGCTCGCGGCTCTGGGCTGCGACACGCCGGTCCCCGCGCTGCTGTCCCCTCCGCCCCCCACGCTCAGCACACAGCGCGCCAGCTCCAGCTCCGCCGCCACCCCGCTGTCTGCAGTCTTCTTACCGTTTCTTTGCGCCGCCCCTGGGACTGAACCCCGGGCCTTTGCACTGAGCCACATCCCCAAACCTTTGCATAGTTTTGGCTTTTTCCAAGTTTTGCCAAGTCCCTAAGTTGCCCAGTCTGCTGTGAACTGTGGATTCTCCTGCCTCAGCCTTCTGAAGTGCAGGACTCCACATCCGGCTCTCCCTCTCTTAAAAAAATAGCCGGCGCGCGGTGTACAAGTCAGCTCCGCGCCTTTTTTCAACAAAAAGCTTCCAGCTAATAATTTAAAAATCGGGGCCTTACTGCGTCTACCATGGGCCGGGAATCGGGGCGGCCCGAGAGTGCAGGAGGAGGTCCCAGGGCAGCAGAGAGGCGCAGGCCAGCACTGCAGGCGCCGCGTGCTGCAGACGCGTACTAGCGGAAGAATGTAACGTAGGGGGAAACTGAGGAAGGACTTCAGCCAAGGGCCCGCCGGACTGTGTGCTTTGGTAACCGCGTTCCAGCTGCTGGAGGCGGGCGGGGTGAGAGGTGAGGGCGGGAGGGGAAGGGATTCCGCGTGACCTGGGAAAGATGAGGGAGCTCAGTCGAGGCAGACGAGCGGGGAAGGGGACACGCAGGACTTGCCGTTCAGCCGCAGGACAGACGGAATGTGCAGGCCTGGCGGGAGCAGGCCCGTCTCAGACCCTCCGGAGACTCAAGCCCGTGCCTGGCCTCACTTTGCCTCTCGCGGTCTCCCAAACCTACAGCTGATAATTTGGTGTAAATGAAGACGCCACCATTGTAAGCGCGCGTGTGAGGGATGCTGAAACGCACTTGTGTGTTAGAAAAATGATACACACAAACATGGAGGAAACATTGTTGCATAAACACATAGAAAAAAGTTTATAAAATAAGGCAAAAGGAAGTCCATTATCTTGAAGCTCCTAAAATAAGAAGGGAACGGTACAAGTATTTGCTCACAGGCCACACAACCCCTTTAAAAGGAGACTGTTCTTTAGAGCTCTTTTAGGTTTATAACGAAAGGGAGTGGGCTACACACACTTCCGCACACTCCCTGCCTGCACGCTTGCACAGCGCCCCCCCAGCACCCCTCCAGAGCGGCCCACTGGCTACAAAGGATGAATACACACTGACGTGTCAGTGTCATCGGCGGTGACACTAGGGTTCATTCTGTGTCTTGCACCTTTTGTGGGTTTGTAACCACCACTCCCTCCTGTGGGAGCACAGATAGTGAAACTCTAAAGGGAAGGCCCCAGAAACAAAGATGAACTTTGTATTAAAAAGACCTAGGTTGGAATCACCACAGTGGTTAACTGTCATAAGTCTTTAATTCCTCAGGATTTCCTCTTCTCCTATACCCTTGACATTTGTGAAAATACCAGGTAAATTATTTAGCAGAGTGTTCCTGGCTTTGGATGAATGTTTCATTTTTCAATTTCAAATGTTTATATTAGTGTAGTCTTGTGATACCTAATAAATACATTCACCATGGGAAATTGTCACATACGCGTTCTGGGTCTTGATCCTTGCAACTTCCCTCTCCTCTCCCTCTGCGGCTCCCTCATCTCCTCCATCCTGAGGGCCCTCTCCCGTCTCCACAATCTACCTCCCTATTTATTCTCATCTATTATTTATTTTGCTCCTTAAATTATTTACGCTTTGGTTTTCTCATATAGTTAAATCACATGATGTTTAATCTTTGGTGTCTGATGTATTGCACTTAGCATTATGATAGTCAGATTAAATATCTTTGACAAGAAAATCACAAGTCATGCCCATGTCAATCTTTTCTTTTTTGATTTGTTTAATTACTTTTGATCATTTTAGTTATTTAACTAAAGTATCCCCCCAACTTCTCAGCTTTAAAGGTACCCTTTGTACAACTTGGTAAACAATAAACAGTTTTTAGAAGTGTTTTTGGTACTTTTTTTTTTTTTTCAGTACTGGGGATTGAACTCGGGCCATTGTGCTTCTAAGGTTGGTGTGGTACCACTTGGGCTAAATCTCTGGTCCGACTTAGTTACTTTTCTTGTTGCTGGACAAAATACCCAACAGTACAAGTTCAAGGAGGGAAAAATTCACTTCAGCTTATAGCTTGTAGAGATTTCAGTGCACAGTCGGCTGGCCCTAAAGCACGGCAGAGATACACTGCTGAGAAAACAGTGCATGGTGTGTCCGGCAGGAAGGTAACTGAGCAGCAGCAGCAGCAGCAGCCTGCATTTCCCTTCTACCCCATCCAGGCTGCCAGCCTCTTGGGTGGTTCCACCAGCACTATGCTAGTTCCAGTCAGTAGACCAGTTTGCCACGACATGCCCTTTATTCCATCGTCATACTCCTTAGCTCAAGCCAGGTCTGAAAAGCTCCACTTACGTGGTCGTGAAGTTTGGTGGAAGTCTAGATTCAAGCTGTCATGAGAGCAGTACTTAGAAACTGTGCAAAGATTCTCCTCCTCATCAAAATTTTACCTGATGCATTCATTTCTATAAAATGCACTCATAGTTTCCTATTTTATTTTGTGCATTACAATCTGTTAATATAATTTTGATTGCCATCGTGCTCCAGATTTAACCAGTGGTAACTTCTACAATCTGGTTTTGGCGTCTCATTGAAGTTTAACCATCATCCTTTGAGCATTTTCTTGCTTTCTAAAAGATGTTCAAGAATCATTTTTATTTTCTCTATTGTGTCTGTATTTAAGAGAACAATGGTATTTAGAAGCCAAGATGTGGACTGCAGGTGTAATCAGTGATACTGGGGTGTGGCTGTGTCTGGCCTTCCAGTGCACAGAGTAGGAAATATTAATTTATCCTGTTTCCCACAAAATAAGACTTACCTGGAAATCAAGTTTTGCATGATTTTAGAAGAGACATTTCCTGAAATTGAGTCCTGTTGTGTCCTGATGTTTCTTCTAAAATCAGGTAATCCTATTTTGGGGGAAACAGTAGTTATTCATACCTACCTATCTAAAGGTATGCTTTTACACATGTACATTGCCATCTCTATTTACTTCTTAATGTATCTCTAGGTAATGAAAACTAGAAATTCATCTCAAATTTCTGCTCATCACTATAAGTTTCTGTCTCATTTTTCACCTTTATTTTTCTGTTACTGCTTTCTCTGACAGTGAGAAGCCTACGTCCTGTTGTCTTTAAGGTACTTTCTGTGTTGGCGAGTCCTCAGCCCTGCGTGGATGGTTTTCCCGCCTCACTCAATTCTGATTCCCCGTGTGGGCAGCTTTGTTACCCCAGCACCTTCCTTCCCCTGCTTGAGGTGAATCCCTTCAGCCCGTAATCATGTCTACAAATTTCCCAGAGAGTTACAGAAGCAATAGTTCATAGAAAAGCAAGTAACTAGGCTACATGCATATCTCCACCCGAGGACTGTCTGGTTTTATCTCTGGCCAATGATATCTGATGGGAAAAATGTGAAAGACTTTGAAGTGGGCAGAAAAGACAAGATTATTGTGCCAGACCATCTGTATTTCACATCTTCTTTGAACTATTTCTGCAAGTCTAAGTGAGAGCAAACTTATAGTTATGCAAATGATTATTGCCCATAGATATGCAGATTTTCAGTGACAGAGATGCAGATAGTAATATACATTATTTTCCTGTAGACCTGAATCATTTTTGCATATATTAACATTTTATTTCAGCGTTCCTATTGGAATACATATATATGCATGTTTTAAATTCTCCTTTGAGTGAGTTGTTCTGCTTTAGTGCTTTCCTCATTAGTAGATGAGTTAAATAAAGTCTTTAAGACATTTTGATTTTGCATTCATATGAGTCATGATTTTATCTCCTCTTCCTCCCTCTCCTAATTCTTTTTAAATTGTCTTTTAACAGGTGTTGGGACTCACTTGGAATTCCAGAGTTGATATTTTAAACTAAAGACATTTGAGAATCAACAGATACAGAAATAAACCTCAGATCTTCCCTTATGTGACTAAAAGCAGAAATTTCTGGGAAATGAAGCTGGCATAAACTCTGTCTTTTCTTTTGCGTGAGTCTCTGCCGAGGAAGGAGAGCATGAGTGAACCTATCATGAACCCTTTCTCACCCTGGGGAAATTCGTGGCCCCAAAGGATGGGTAGAATGCTCACGTGTGCATGAGCTAAGATCACAGACTTTCTGCTCTTTTATTTATTCCCCAACTCCTCCTTGTGTTCTTCTCATAGGAGCTCCTTCCCTACTAAGCCAGGTGTATTAATTTTAATCATTTAGTGGACTACTTCTTTTGCTAATTCCTTTATATAATTTTTTTCTCCAGTTAATCTGCATTTTATTTAATTGTATCTCTGTGTATAGAACTTGAAAGCAAAGAAACTTGACACAGGTTTAGCTTGGGCATTGGGGAAGTGGACCTGGCCTAAATCACCATTACAGTGTGTGTCCTTACTGTTAACGTTTCAGGTAGAATTGTTGCAGATAAATAAAGTCGAGGTACTATGTCCTGGTAAGAAAGTAGTTGGCTAAAAGATAACCTCAGTTTGTTTAATTTCTGTTTATCTGGTTATGCTAAAATTCTTCCCTTAATGGTAATGTATAATTTCAATCATGACAAATTATAGAATTAAATATAGAGATGATACAATTAATAACATATACAGCATTGGCACTGAATTTTAATGTTGGAATAATTTGTGCTTATTGAAAGTTTAGAGTATTTTAATGCTTAACAGAAGAGGGCAGTTACCAGAACAAGTGGCCTACTAATTTCAACTTAAAATAAATAATTTTGTTTTAACTTACAAGTTATGTTATGAGATTTGATTAAGTTTATAAGCAGCCCTAGAATATTTGAAAGAATGTATTTTGTTAGGTTTCCTAAAGTTTTTAAGCAAGAATTGACAAATTTAAAATAAAATTAATTATTACCTTAAGAGATTAAAAAAAATAGTTCAGTATATATAACTATCTTAGTGTTGAATGGAACTGATTGTTATAAATTGTTTGTTCAACTTAAGTTAAAACTTATAAGGTAATAAATAAAAGTGTCTGCTCTTATTTTATGAGATTTATAAGTAGGATTTGTAAACTGAAATTAAAGGCTTAAGGGGAACTTGGCTTTTAACTTTGTTATTATAATAAGCTCAGATTAACAGTAAACCCAGCTGTGAAAGACATGTTTCATTTGCTGTTTAAATAAACAGCAGTTCTCCAAATCACTCTTTCTTGTTGCCCTTCCCTTATAGAGGCGAGAAGGCAAAATATCTTCTTTCCTAGCTCTTTTGGTTTTAGGTGCCTGGAACAGTTTTCTGGCCAATGAGACTCACTGAGGAAGTCCTGAGGACAGAGTAGGTCGGGCGTCAGCTTTCCTGAATCAGGAAATGGAGCTGTCATCATACCTTCACCTTCTTCTTGCTTGAACATGAGTGACACAGGGAACTGTAGCAATGGTCTTGGAACTAATAAGCAAGGTGAGAAGAGCAAGAAAATTCATAGATAGCTGAGAAATCCCAGCCTGGAATCACCAGGCTACTTACATTTCTTAGATGAGGAAAACAAATCCTTTTTGTTTAGGTGATGGTGGCTCAGATTTCCCCTTGACATAATTACATTTCTAACTGATAATCAGGACATTTAAACGTGTCTATTTTTACAAACAGCTCCTGTGCCACCTCCCGCTGGCAGTTTGATCAAAATGAAGACTGAATGTGTAACTGAGAGACCGAGGGAGCTCACAGTGATGCAGAAGAAAGGAAGTCACACTGGCCGAGCCTCAGCTACGAATCCCCTGGACATTTCTGCCGAGTCAGTGTGATTGCTGCCCTCTGCTGGGTTAGTGGATAAAGTGGGAATAAAGCCGCACTATCAAACCTTTTCCTGGCCTGTAGGCTAGTGGAAGGTCCATGGGTAGTGTCTGGCAAGTGCAAAGGTAGTTTAAGGTCCTGGGAGACAATGGGAGTGGCAGACAGCCAGGTCCCTGGCATGTTCGAGGCAGTGAAGTGGTCTGGAGCAGTCCTTCCAGCTTTGTCACCAACCGACACCTATGTCAGCTCCCTCCAGAGTGCACAAGGAGAAAAAGCCATAGAAAAGCATTACACCCTTGCTTCTTACAGATACTATTCTAAATTTCCTAGAATGGCAGAAGAGAGGTAGCCTTTACTCCGCAGAGTGAAGAAATCCTTACTAACTAAAATAACATGCGTGGTTTTTATTTTATTTTGTTTAAAAAAATTCTGTAGTATTACTATTGAATTCAAGAACTTCACATTGTCAAATCCTAGAACTTTTAATTTTTTAAAATTTTAACACAAGATCTTGCTAAGTCACTGAATTGTCCAGGTTGGACTCAGACTTGGTGATCCTCTTGTTTCACCTTGCAAAATGCTGAAATTATAGGCAAGCTCACACTGCACACAGCTTGCATGCTTTTTATATCGTAACTTTACATGACTGTATATTCATAATTATAACCTGGTGGTAAAATTCACTTTAAAAGTAATTTTATTATTAAGCTTATTGTAATATTTTATATCAATGTGACAGTATTTACAAATTTTTGTAGATTTTGCAAAAATACTAATTTGCTAGTAAGAAGACTGCTGTGTATCTTGCCATGAGTTAATCCATGCCTGGTTAGTTTGTTTGTGTTAGGGTTTAATCTATCCCCTTAAACTCTTGGTGTTCAGCAGAGGGGCTTTGATGGGTAACTGGATCACGGGCTGTGGTACTCAGCAGTCGATTAATACACTGATGCATTTACAGTTGAATGTGCTTTTGGAAAGTGGAAATTAATGGGAAGAGGTGGGTCACTGGGGGCACGACTAGGACGGGTGTACTGTTGGTCCCAGCTTTTTCCTTCTTTTTCTCTGTATCCAGCTGTTTAGAAGGGAACAATTTTCCTCCACCACACCCTTACAGCACATTATTTCTTCCCTAGAACTAGCTAAGTGTGGATAGAATCTTTTGGAACCATAAGCCAAAACAAACTACTCCTTCTTTAAATTATGGATTCCAGATATATTGTCCCAGGAACAAGAAAGTGACTCATACAGAAAATCTGTACTGGAAGTAGTGCTCGTGCTGTGAATATCTGGTTCAGAAGCCTTTGCAACTGGGTTATAGGAGAAGTTTAGAAAGCTTTGGAGTTGAGTCCCAAGAAGCCTTAGTGTCCTGTAAACAGAAATTGGAAGATTCTGGTGAAAGCTGAAAACAAAAAATTTGGTTGGTATATGGAGAATAAAGGGCAGGTTCTGATCACAATGTGAGGTCTGTTAAAAATTAGACTAGGTTCACTGCTTGTTAAATTCTGGCAAACAATTTCTTTACATTTTGTCCATGTCCTAAGACTTTTTGTGAGAACTTTTGAAAGTCGGGAAACTAATTAATCTGGATAGGGAAATTTCAAGGTAGCCTAGTGTTTAGACTGTGGCATGAATACCACTGGCTGCTTTCAGCTAGATTTACAATGAGACTCAGAAGGAAAAACAGTCAAAAGATGTAAAAATTGTATAGTTTGACCAGAAAGAAAAAAAATCCCTAAAGATTAAGGTCAAAGTGAATGTATTTGTTAAAAATTTTAGTGCCATTAAAAAGCCAAGTACTTTATACCATGACAATAAAACTATACCTGAATAGCATTTCAAAAACTGGCCAAATACCATTAATCACAACCTGCAGAGTACCTCCTTTAAAAGATTTTCCTTTGAGAAGAGAGCCTGAAGCATTTTATTCACGCAGGGACACCTAAGGAATTGTGTTCTGGAGTTATTTCATCCAGGCACTTCGAAGCCTGTGGAGTTGTGGTCTAGGGGGACCTGGGGAGACTGGTGGAGGACATTGGAACCATCCACATAGAGCTGGTTCTGGAGGCATAAACAGTAAAATAGGTATAGAGTCATAAAGGGTTCACCCAGACTTCACAAAGAACACACCAGGCAAAAAATCGTGCCATTGAGAGGGTGATGTATAAAGCTGTAAGGACAGCCAAACATGTAGTGGATCCCAGAAGTTTATAGATACTGAAATATGAAATATTTGCTAGAAAAACCATAGACAATTAAGAAAGGCAAGCAAGTGAGAGACCATGGCATTTTAAATCAGCAAGGCCATAGGTAAGAAGTGGGATGTTCCTCATTATTCTCATTGTAATTCAATAATTGATGAATTTTGTAAATGTATCCAGAAGTTTTAAAACTACCAATCACTTGGCTTTTTTCTGAAGTTACACTGTCTTACGTCTAGAGCTTTTTTGTACCTGAAACTTCATTTAACCATACATGACCAATGACATCCTATTGTACAATTCATGTACAGTCAGGATTTCTCAAGTTTTCAATATTATTGCCAAGCTTTGATGATCTAATATATTTTATAACACTTCCCTGAGGGTGTAATATATTAGTTAGACTGGTGAATATATACCTTGCTAAAATTTACATATTTTTGTGGCTCTTTTCCAATAAAAAATTTGTTCCAGCTTTATTTTGTTTTTATAGCCATTAAGAAAGAATGAAGAAGACTGGAGATTTAGCTCAGTGGTTCCAGGACCTGCCTTGTAAGTGCAAGGGCCCCAGTTTGATCCCGGTAACCACATAAAACAGTGCTGGGCGTGGTGACTCACGCCCACCAGCAATCAGTACCACATACCACAGTGCCAGGCCTGGTGGCTCACGCAAATCCCAACACTCGGGAAGCAGAGGCAGGAGGATTGCTGTGAGTTTGAGGCTGACCTGGGTTACATAGTGACCTCAGGGCCAGCTTGAACTACAAACCCAGACCCTGTTTCAAAAAACAAAACAAAACAAACAAACAAAACAAATAAAAATGAAAGAATAAAGAATGAATGAAGAATGGTGTGTCCAAATATAAGTTTATATTAAAATACTAGAGGTTTTCTGTGAAACTATATGTCCCTTCCTCTCCTCACTCACTATTCAATCCTGATTGGCTACTCTTTACTGAGACAGTGTATTTTGGCTCATTTTTTCCCTCTCTTGTTTCTGGTTGCTATGAAGTGAACAGTTTTCCTTCCACAATGCTATTTCTGCCTCCAAACTAGTCCCCTGTGTGATTTGCTTTTCTTTTTTGTTGCACTGGGGATTGAATTCAGGGCCTTTATTTTGAACGACATCCTCAGCTTCTTTTTAGTTTTTTATTCTAAGACAGTCTCATAAATCACTAAGTTTTCTAGGTTGGGCTCTAACTTCCAATTCTCCTGCCTCTGTCTCCCAGGCTGCTAGGATTATAGACATGTGCCAATGTGACCAGGTTACTGAGAATCTGTTTACAAAGTTCTATGTAGTCCGGCCTTGAGCCAGGACGACTTCCTAGTTGTCTGATATGAATCCGGGATGCAGGAAGTAACTACTTTCCTTTGTGTTTGTTCCTGGTCCTGATGGGTGTGTGTGTGTGCATTTGCAAGTGTGCTTACCATGTATTAAAAGCACAAGAGTGAGGAGATAAACGAGAGTGGGGAGGGCCTCACTTGAATCATTTTCTCCCTGGGTTTTAAATTAAACTTACTTAGTGCTACAGATAAGAGCAGGGTCTTTTCAGATAAAGAATAGCAGATGAGATAGTTTAAGAAATGGGATATGCTGTAACTTTCTAGGATTACAAGAAAAATACATGGTGAAAGAGTTGATATATTTCTTAATAAGTTTTTGAAAGCTTTATATCTCTGTGGATTAAGTGTTTACTGTACCTGAATCTATCTGTGTGCAGGGAATTTGTAAGGCTCTTGGATCAGGATAATTTCAGCAGAGATTGAGTAGCAAGATCAGCTCAGGGTGGAATTAACAGTGGGCAGAGCTCAGTGATGCAGGGGACTGTCAATTAAAGTGACCCCAGGACAGTGATTGGCGCTATTAGGGTGAGATAAGTTCATACTCAATGTTGCTATAAATACATTTTTTTAGTGATACTTGAAATTAAATGATTGTATTTAATTTGAATATTCTCATCTCATCTGAAAATTAGGCATGATATAAAAATAATTTTAAAAAGAAACTGAAAAATGACTATGCATATAAATAAAAATGTAAATCAATACATGGTGGTACATGCCTGTAATTATAGCACTGAAAAGCTGAGGCAAAAACTTGTCTCAAAATAAAAAATAATAAAAAGGCAAAGACGTGGTTCAGTGTGAAGCTATAACCTGTGTCAGTCTCCAGTATTACAAGAAAAAGAAAATTTGGAATGACTTGGAGTTAATGCTTAATAATTTTAATAGCAACAATGGAAATATTTTCAATGAATCATTTAAATCATTCTTGGAAACCCTTTGAGAGTAGACAGAAAAACAGAACAAGAGTTATGTATGTTGGCTGCCAGAGAGACACAAGTCCTAAGAGTCACTGGCCTTTTTCTGAGTTATTGGCATTCCCCTGTTACTGAAATGCACGGGGTCCGTATGCACTACGGTCCACGGAGGAAGAAGAAATGGGCCAGGCTGGTGCTGCTGCTGCGGATTCCTCACTGACAGCAAGTTCCACTGGAATCTGATGGCCACATCCAGAAAGCAAGGACAGTGGAGCACGTTTATAACAGTTTTGAGGAATCTGCCCTCTTTCCATACAGTAGGGTGACAATATTACAAGTGGCTGTCATTGGAGTGAGACTGGATTTGACCTGGATTACACTCAAATCTTGAATTCCTTTCTCAGAACAAGCACTTAAAAGTTTCAATAAACATTTTCTGGAAGCTAAGTTCTTGATGATTTATCCTTAACGTGGTAAACTGAACTTTTTACTTCTTTATAGACCTCGAGAGAAATGTACGAGCATTTACAATTGTTTCTAGGGAACTCAGAAAAATAGCAACTCACTGCAATTATAGTCTTCACTCCGTAACATTAAACTACAATATGAAAACACTTAACTTGGTTGCTCTGAAATCAATGCAGTCGCTGTATTAAAGGCAGTTTTCTTAAATTGAAGGTTAAAACCAGTGGATATAACTGCTACTTGTAATTAAAATGTCTAGTGTTTTTGTACAGCTATGGCTTCTTTAGAAACTAGGATACGAGTTTCACTAGATTCTATATTCTCTAATATTTAAAACCCTTCTCAGGGCCAGGAATTTAGCTCAGTGGTTCTGGTACCTGCCTTGCAAGCTCAAGGGCCAGATACGGTTCCTGGTAATCACATACAACAATACTGGATGTGGTGACTCACACCCACCAGCAGTCAGTATCACAAACCACAGTGCTGTGTGTGGTGGCTCATGCCTGTAATCCCAGCACTCAGGAAGCAGAGACAGGAGGATTACTGTGAATTTGAGAATGAGCTCAGGACCAGTTTGAACTACAAGGTGAAACCCTGTCTCACCAAAAAACAAAAACAAAAACAAAAACAAAAAACCCCCCAAAAATCCTTCTCACAATCTACTGCAAATATGCAGTGCTCTTATTTTTTTAGATAATTATGTACAGTCTGAAAAAGTATGTAGGTAGGTTTGCTGAAATACCTTGCTAGGAAGTAAAATAGAAAAGAAAGACACAGAAAACAACAAAACAGAGATAAAGTTTATCTATATTAAACCCATTTATATTTAAAGATAATTTCTATCTTTAAGGATGACATAATAATTTCAGATATATAAAAACATGAACAATGATATATTATTGAGAGTTATATATTCATAGTCACACATATATTCAATTCAGCAGTTTGAAAAATGAAATAGATCCATATCTACTGAAACAATACGATGTTCAAGATATGCCATTAAGTTACAGGAAACATACAGTCGATAGGGTTTTACCTTATTTGGTTAAGTTAGAGGACATAATTTGAGGATCAAAGCAGGGAACAAGTACACAAAAACATTTTATAATGGAATTTTGAGGAGGTGGCCCACTTTTTTACATGGTAAGGTGACTATGCTATGGCTGGCAATCACTTTACAGGGGAAACAATATGATTTGAATTATACTCATATCTTGTATTCCTTTCAGAACAAAAACATTAAGGGTAACAACCAGATTTCTTGGACGCTAAGTTGTTAACAGTGCTTATCTTAGGGAGGTTGGAGCAAGGATGGCAAGTGAAGGGGGCCACTGTACCTTCCCTTTTGTATCTCTGGGAAATTTGCTTTCTTTCAGTGGTAAAAGGCTCTGAATACAGGGCCCTTGTGTACACTGGTCAGGTGCTACACCATCGAACACATCCCCAACCCTATATTTGTTTTCTAAATGTGAGTATTGCTCTAATAATGAAGAATGAGTGAGAAATATTTGAGAATAAGAATACATGGAAAACATGATTTTTAAACTATGGGCAAAGAAGTATTAATTTGTAATATTAGTTTCCTTTGACTATTTGAGGCAAGCTGAGATTAGGCTAGTAGTTTTGAAGTGGGGATTATTTTGAGTCCTGGTGATGTTTGGCATTGTCTGGAGGCACATTTTTGCAGTAGTGGGTCTTGCTATCTTGTCCAGGTGGGAATGTGTGACATTCCCACAGGTACGAGGGACATGGCACCAGTGAGGCCTAGTGCACAGCGCGCTGTGGGCCAGAACTCCTGGGCTGAGATCCTGCAGCCTTAGACTCACCAGGAGCTGGGACAATGGTCTGTGCCAGCACGCCTGGCTGGAGGCTTTTTTAATGATCTCACTTGGGGGTGCGGCTGCTACCTGGTGAGCAGAGTGCAGAGATGTGACAGTTCCCCAAGACAAAGGTGGGTCTGTCCTAAAATCTCCATAGTGCTTACGTTGAAGAACCTCAGACGAGGCACTGGGAAGTATCTCAGTAGCATTCCCTCACTATTATCACATAACTCAAGAGACAAGAGAGACCGTGGAAAGCAGGTGGATCTATTTAGGTGTACAGTGTCTCAGGTGGATTTCTGTCCAAAAAAGAGTGACTGAAGAGCAGGAGAGAGGCTCCAATTTTTTGTACAGTCTGTTGGGGGATTGGCATGGAGTGGGACCAAGACAGCTCGAGATTCAGTTAGCAACGGTTTTACAGCTCAGCCTTGAAAACCGGATGTCAGGAGTTTTAGGATGTCATAAGACCCTGTTTATAGGAACAGAGGTTTCAATAGTACCAGTACCAGGTCAGACGTCAGCCTTGAGGAAGAGCAGATTCCTAAGACAGCTGGACATTATAGGACTCGGCCATCAAGAATCGTGGTATTTACCTTATCTGTAGCAGAGTAGAAATCAGCAGCTGTAGGAGAGTGGAGTGTAAGAGGAAATGGCATGAAGCTAGGAGAGACTATTTAAGGCTAAAGAGGCTAATTCCCTCTTTATTTCTGCTTTGCTGTCACCTGACATCTGACCTGCTCACTGGCTTGTTGACTGGGCCTGTGGAGGGGCAGCACATGATGGTGGGGCTACAGGAGAGAAAACTGCTCGTCTCATGGCAGCCAAGAGGCAGAGGGGGGCACGGAGAAACAGAGACAGAGAGACAGAGGGACAAAAGGTTGGGGTCGCAAATCTTCTTCTAGGCACATCCCAGTGATCCAACTTTATCCCCTCGATCCTGCCTCGTCAGCAGCCCACCTGCTCCCAGTGGCGTCACAGGCAGGGACCTAACCTCTAGCACACATGTCTTGAGCACACTTATCCAAACCACAGAAGTGAGCAATCAGTCGGGGAACTCTCCGTGTCAGCGCATTGCTGTCTGAGGCGCTTACTTGTGTCACAGACAGTTCACTGCCTTGTGATGTTTATCCTTTAGTGGAAACTTTATCCTTAATTTTAAGAGATTTTTAGAAATAGATGGATAGCGTCAAACAGAGGGGTGAATGCCGCTGTCACTGCTTTGGACGACTAACTGGGGGAAGGCCCTGCTAAGGCAGCGCAGATATTCATCTTAGTTGGAAGGAATTGTTTCTAATCAACATGCTTGTTAAACACTTCACTGAGTGACTGAGAAAATCTCTGGAGTTTTTGTAAAATTGCGTAAGTAATTTAGGTATATCCCTGCCAAACAAATATGGAGATCAACCACAAAATATTTTCAGACTATTTGTATTAATTCTTTGAACCCACGGATAGCATAAATAGATGTTTAAAAGTAGGCATAATTTAGAGGAACATTTTAGACATACAATCGAACTTCTGAGATGTGTGTCCTTCGTACTCACAGGATACTTCGGCTCAGGAACATTTTATTGAGTGGGTAAAGTGGAGGAGTCAGGATTTATGACTCTGGCTTTTGAGGATTTACAGCCTTTAAAACTTGCCACTTTTCACTGCAAGTGTGATTCACTTTTGTGAAAAATGCGTATTGGGACTCAGAAAGCAATACCCAAAAGTCCAGCCTTCGGAAGCAAAGCTTCTCCCTGACCTCCCCTGCCTTCCTACCACTCACCTGTGCCCTGCCCCCAGGAGAAGCCAGAATTCCTCGTCCCCCAGGCAGATCAAAGAAAGCAGAATCTCTTTTGCCTAAAGGCAGTCATAAAACATAAAACTATTGCTCTGTTTTTCTCTTGCTTTTCTGTGTAAGAGCTGGGCCTAAATAAATGCACAGCTTTACTCATGTCCAGTAGTGAGGAATACTGCTTTTGCTGCAACCAGAGAGAAAAAGAAGGGCGTAGGGAGGATTTGAGCAGACTGCTCTGTCTATCCAATTACATTTCTACATGGCTGTTCATGCTTAGTAAACTGAAGCCTCCACGTGGACAGTTTTCCTTTGTATTTTTCTGTCTTCATTTCTGAAAATTCTTGTGTCATGTAAATTGTGATTAATTTTTTTGTTTTTGCTTTTGTCAACTTGTCTTTTGTTATCAGGTTTTCACTGACTTATTATGATGGGCAGGGATGAGATCCTACAAATATGACCTTGATCATGCCCAGCTGAGATTCCCTGGCTTGGGCACTTGGGCTAAGAGTGGTAGGAAGAGTAGAAATAGTAAACTTGGAGCTGATGGACTGCTCCCCTCCATTTGTCTAGACATGGACAATACCCAGCCCACTCCCAACTTCGTCTTGAGTCCTCCTGTCCATGTGTAAGGTGCATGCGTGCCAAATCCCCCTATGGGAGCCATGGCAACATTTCTTTACTTGAGACTCATTGAAGTTCATGTATGTGGACTGCATCTCATCTGTACACTTACAATCAAGGAAATCCTGGGCAAAGATGTGTGATAGATATAGGCAACATGACTCAGCACCCTGTCAGTCATGGTGACTATCATGCTCTGCAAGACCCAGTGGAAGATGCCTAAGACCCAGCACAACATTTCAAGTTCTAAACTTAATCTCTTCAGTGCCTTTGGCATTTTCTTTTGCTGGCACAAGAGGTTCCCTCATTCAGAGGGAACCATTGCCTAGTTAAACTTCATTAAACTTTGCTGCTTTTTCCTTACTGTCCTGTGCCACCGCTAGTTCTTTGCACACAAGAACCTGGAGACACGTCCAGGACCTGACCAGCCATGGCAGTGGGAAGCAGCAGGTACAACCAAGTCCGAGCCATACCTCAGTCGTTCGGTCTTCCTTTGTTCTTCCACTTACTCTCCCAGTCTCCTGGATAATTATATTATTTCTTCTTCCCTCAAACATTCACTGCCTCCTCTCCCCTTCCCGGCTGAGTGTCAGGCCCCCAGGCCTCCTGCCGGCTGTCTGTCTGGGGCTGAATGGATGTGAGTCTCAGTGCTGCATGAGGTCAGTCCTTCCTCATGCTCACGTCCATCTCCTCTACCCCGGCACCCTCCCGGCCCCTCTCTCTTCTTTATTTTGAGCGCCATCCATTGTTACAGCTTTCTTAGATCATTCCCATCATGCTGAAAATGTGCTCTTACATATCCCATCTTAAAAACAAGTAGGATGAAACAAATCAAAAACTATTTTCTCAATCCTGTTTCTCATGTCACTTAATGCCCATTTTTTGTCTTTTCTTTTAAACAAATTTGCCTCTGACATAATTTTGTATTGTTTTACTATGGAGGTTTTGGCAATTTAGCCTTTCTCCTGTAAATTGGGTCAACATGTTTAGCAATATGGCACTGTATTTAGGTCCACTTGGGAGTTTTTCCCTATAATTGAGTTCTATCAACTTTTTATAGTTTTCCCCCACATTTTCCATCCATTGTCCTCTGTATCATTAATTGCCCATCTCTGCAGTATAATTGGAACAAAGAATAGAAGTTAGTTTTTTTTCCAACTGACTTCAAAACTTCCTCAGGGGTAGGGCACGCACTGCTACCCCTGCCTTTCCTCAGTCCAAGTGAGTGGTCAGAATACAGCACCAGCAGGTGACAGGGAAGGAAAGGTCTGGGTCTAGAAAAGATGAAATGAGCCTGAAGCTGTGTACTGTTTCCTTATCTCCCAACTTTTCGTTGCTAGAAAAGACACTAACACATGTGAATACTGAGGTGGTGATTTAGGTGATGAGTCCCTACATTTCCTTAGAGCTAAATGTTAATAAGTCCATTTTTCTAAAAATAGTCATTGGAGAGCAGATGAACCTGAGCCCATCGATCTAAATGACTAGTAACAGTCTCACTACTCTAATTCCCATTTCTATTATGGAGCCTAATTGTAGGTAAAAATGCAGACACTTATCTGTGTCAGCCTCCTGTGCAAAGCCCAGCAAAGAAGCTACGAGTGAAAGCTTGAAAAAAGACCAAGGATACGTTTTCTTTCTTTACCTTCTTTCTCTCTCCCTTCCTCCTCCTGTTGCTTCTTCTCCTCCTCCTCCTCCTTCTCTCTCTCCCCCCTCCTCAGAAATCAAAGTTTTTGAAAGTTTAAGGGAAGTAACCTTCAGGTATGTGAGTTGTGATAACAGCAGTTAGGGCTCAGTACCCTGTCATCATCAGTATTTAATAAACATTTACTAAAGAAGTGCACATTTCCAACACCTAGAATAGCCAGGACTTCTGGATTTTTGTTTGTTTATCCATTTCTAGTATGTTTCAGGCTATTTCAAAGTCTTTCCTTGAGGATCTGACCCTAGTACTCTACTCCTACTCATGGGTGTGATAAGAAGATTTATGGAGGATTCTGGTAGACGTCCAGGAAACAGATCCAAAATCAAGGGCAGTTGTATATCATCTTAATTCCTCTTCCACTTAACACCTTATTTCCATCGCTACTGTCTCAGTCATGATTCCAATCTGTATTAGCTCATGTCTAGGTAATAAATTTTTAATTTTTTCCTTTTGATTATATTTCAACTTTATGGCCAAAATATCTCCAACTAGCTACAACCTTCTTTTCTTCTCCTAGTGGTGTGTGGGTTTAATTTGATTTAATTTTATAGGTATAATTGAAATATATATTACAGTCACATTTATCTAAAGGAATTTGTACCCACGCATGCTATATCTTAATTCCTCTTTTCCTTCTAATCCCCCTCTTTCCTTTTAATCCCCTTTCCCCTCCTTATTTCCAAAGGTTTTGTTTCCATTTTTTCCCTTCTTTTCTTGGTTTTTGTTTTCTCTTCCTTCTGCT
Source organism: Petromus typicus (assembly GCA_004026965.1). Taxonomy (NCBI): domain Eukaryota; kingdom Metazoa; phylum Chordata; class Mammalia; order Rodentia; family Petromuridae; genus Petromus; species Petromus typicus. The sequence goes on along the minus strand of PVIR01018892.1, from coordinate 14,662 downwards.
CCGCCTAACCCCTTCCTACTTTCCCTTTCATTCTGAACAATTTCTATTAAACATTTTAGTCCTCATTTACCCTTCCAGTTTCTCACACCAGAGAGACAATGCAATATTTACACATGTATGTCTGATTTTTTTGACTAAAGAGTATAGTCTCAAGGTGCATCCATTTAGTTATAAATGTGTCAAGTTTATCTTTCATTATAGCCGAGTGGTAGTCTGTTGTATTTTTTAAAAAACACATCTTTTTTATCCATTCATTGGTTGAGGGCCATTTGCATTGTTTCCAAGATTTAGCTATTACAAATTGTGTTACTATAACCATGGCTGTGCATATGTCGCTATGCTATAATGCTTTTAATTTTGAGGAGGAGATACCCAGCGGGGAATAGCTGGGTCAAGAGGGACCTGTAGTTCTAGTTTTTTGAACAATCTGCAGAATGATTTCCACAGTGATTGCATCAGTCTACACTCTCACCAGCAGTGAATAAGGTTTATTTTTTTCCCCACAGCCCTGCCAGTATTTCTTATTGGTGGGTTTCTTGTTGTTAGCTATTCTTTCTGGGATAACACAGCACCTCAGCACTGTTTTAATTGGCATGTCTCAGGTGATATTAAAATTCTAAATTACCCAATATTGGTCAATGAAATAAAAAATGTAGATAAGAACCTACCAACAAAGAAAAACCCAGGCCCTGCTGACTTCATTGCTGAATTCTCTAAAAAATTTAGAGAAGATCTACTGCCAGCTCTCTTCAAACTTTAATGAAACAAAAAATGAAGCAATATTTGCAAAACCATTTCTGGAAGCAAGTATTAACCTGAGAGCAAAACTAGAGAAGTACCTAACCACAAAAGAAAATTACAGGCCAATCTCCCTAATGAACCAAAATCCTCAATAAGATACTGACAAACAGAATGCAGCAAATAATAAAAAAGATTATACACCATGACCGACAAGGTTTCATCCCCAGGATGAAGGGACAGTTCAACACATGCAAATCAATAAGTGTAACACATCATATCAGTAGAGCCAAAGACAAAAATCACATGATCGCTTCAATAGATGCAGAGCAAGCACTTGACAAAGTCCAACACTGCTTCATGATAAACCCCTGCTGAAGTTTAGAATAAACGGTCTTTACCTGAACCTGATAAGAGCCATCTATCACAAACCAACAGCCAATAAAATACTAAATGGTCTAAAGTTGAAAGCATTCACTCTAAAATCATGAACAAGACAAGGATGTCCACTATCACCAGCCTTATTCAGTGTAATTCTGGAACTATTAGCCAGAGCAATTAGATAAGAAAGAGACAAAACAAAGATATGGAAAGAAAATATTAAATGTGTGTGTGTGTGTGTGTGTGTGTGTGTGTGTGTGTGTGTGTGTGATCTTGAGGATTGAATCCACAGCCTTGCATATGTTGGGCAAGTGCTTTACCCCTGAGCTACAACTCCACTTATATTTTAAAAATTTATTTTTTAGAATTTATTTTTATCAGCCAAAAAATGTTGTAGACATGTGTGCAATACAATGTAAGATATGTATTATATATTAATATATATTACATTGAGCCAATTAACACATCCATTAACTCACATACTTATTATTTTTGTGGTGAGAACAAGTAAAATCTCCTCTGAGCAATTCTGAGTCTATAATTCACGACTATTAACTAAGTGACTGTTCCAGATAATAGATCTCTGAGACTCAGTCATCCTGACTGATAGAAACCTGTGCAATTTGACCAGTGTGGCCCGGGTCTTCCCACCCTTCTCCACCTCACAGCCCTTGGTATTTACATTCTGCTCTCTAATTGTATAAATTTACTGTTCTGGATTCCACATATGATTGAGATCCTGAAGTACTTGTCTTCCTCTATCTGGCTTACTTCACATAGCATAATGTCCTCCTGATTCATCCCCCTTAGTATGAGTGACAGGACTTCCTTTGTCTTAAAATTTTCTATTTTCAATAGCTGCAAATGGGCACACAGGCCTCCATCTGTTTTAAGACCCCATGGTTCAATCTGTTTTTAAACCCCCCACTTGCTTTTCATTCTGATCAGTGTGTTTTCCCCTTGTAAATTTGGGCATGTGATGTATTTTAGGAACTGGATAAACACTTCATTTGTCTTATTTCTCTTCATCGTTATGAACATTTCACTGGATAAGTATTTTTTTTTTTTTTTTTTTTTGAGACAGGGTCTTGCTTTGTGGTTCAGGCTGGCCCTGAGCTCAGCCTCCAACTCACATCACAATCCTCCTGCCTCTGCCTCCCGAGTGCTGGGATGACAGGCGTGAGCCACCACGCCCGGCACTGTGGTATGTGGTACCGGTTGCTGCTGGGCGTGAGTCTCCACACCCAGTATTGTTATGTGGTTACGGGGGAATCGAACCTGGGTCCTTGCGCTTGCAAGACAGGCGCCGGAACCACTGAGCTAACTCCCCGGCCCCTCACTGGATAAGTATTAATATCATCATGGTTCTGTAACTCAGTAGCAAAAACAAAGAGGAGTAAAGTGCTTGCAGAGTGCAGAGCTCGTGAGTGGGGAGAACGGGCCAGGCCCAGGGTGTTCTGACTTCAGGACATGAGCTCTTACCATGTTCCTGTGTCAGCTGCTCCCCACCCCCACGTCTGCTTGCTGATAGCTCCTGAAAACCTTCTGATACGTATGCACATATTTTAGTGTTAGTAATGTCCTTATGTCTTCTTTCCCACGTAAGTCTAACCCTTCAAGATCAATGCCAACTATGCCTTAGAACTCACTCCTCTCTGATGTTTTCTGGGTGATCTCTTCTTTTGAAATTATTTCAAAGATGAGATTCTGGTACATAAGGTTTGTATTGCCCAGGGTTTCCAAGTGTATTTTTCCTGAAGATCAAAGGCAAACATGTATCTAAATATTTTCTTAGTTTTTTTCCTAAACAGAAATATTGGATGTGGGAACCTTATAAACTTAGACACATGACTCATTTGGAGTTATTTTGTCTAGTAAGGCAATGTTTTCCCATCTTAGTTTCTTTTTCCTTTACATTTAAGAGATAATTTTTTATAAAAGAAAAATAGAGTCCTCACTCGCCTTTAATATTTTTCTTGATTTAAAAATATTTTATATTCTCTTCCTAGTCTTGAGAAATGAACTTTGAATCTCTTTTATCATTACAATTTATCATTTATCATCAGTTCTCTTTAGAAGTGTCTCCAGAAATAACTGACTGATCAAACCTCATGGAGAATTTTATATTTAAAGGCCCAAGGAATGAGCCGAAAGGATGAGAGAAGGCAGATCGCACTGTCAGTTACCGGGTGTCCTGACAGCCAGGCATTACAACTCTGTATGTGGTAGAGTTGTGTTTTATTTGTGGGCATGCCTTATACTGGTGGACAGATTAGGTGAAGTTTGACTTCACGTAATCTTTGTTTGACTGAATTTCCTGTGTCTACCTATGTCCAACTAGGAGGCGATAGCAGCTATAGTAGTATCGTTTGATTTTAAGTGAGTGACAGTGTTAATTAAAACAGTTTCAAAGTTCACTTTTCAGGAGGAAGTACCAAGCAGAGAAGATTAAAAAAACAAAGAACAATTTGAAGTGCTTTTGATAAGCAAAGAATGAATAGTAAATACCTATTTAAGACTCAGGGACACTGTCGGTTCCCAGTAGCTTTGTCATTTTCCCCGCGTCCCATTTTCTTGTGGTAACAAACCTTCCCTTCTTTTTTGGTGTGATAGTGTGTTCCCATATGGTACACAGGTGACTGGCCTGAGCAGTAACGGTACTCCGATATCCTGTCCTCCCTACTTTGCTGGTAGTTAGGTGTGGCTATGTGTCCCAGTTCTGTCCAAGTACCCCTGAGAGGTAGCAGTGTCCTTGGGCAATATCTGGGAAAATTATTTCTCTCCTGATACAAGGATTAGAGATTCAAGCCCCTGTTGTTCTTTCTCTCCTTCCTACTTTGAACTTGGACTTGGTTTGCATAGCTTCAGCCCTCATCTTCCCATCCCTCAGGAGACAAGGGAACTTGTGGAGACCATGAATGCTGGTGGAGTAGAAGGAAATAAAGAGCCTTGGACACCACATGACTGTTAGACAGATGACTCAGAGCCAGGAAAGAGTTAACGTCTGTGCACTTGTAGAAAAAAATAAATTCATATTTCATAAGCCCTGCTGCTGGGTCTTATCTTTTCTTTCTTACGTGGTGTCTGTGGTGCATTTCTGACCTACCCACGAAAGACTGATGAAAACATTGATGCAGACTATTTTGGAGGGAACAAAAATCATACTGGTAATACGTGAGTGTAAGTGAAAGGACTCTGACAACGAGAAGGCGAGGTGATGACGGGAGGGAGCACGAGGGTGAAGTTCTGGGGATGCCTTGGAAAGTTAGTCCCGACTGACGCGCCTGACATTAGTGTTTGAGGATTGGCTGAGGATGATTAGAAGAGCAAAGAGTGAAAGCAGGAAGCCACATGAGCCATAATTTTAAAGAAAATTGGTGCCCATTTAAGGAGACATCAGGTCTCCTGCATTTAGGGCGCCAGATGAAATGTTGAGATGGATGTCATGTTAGGTTTTATTGTATTAATGTTAAATGTATTGTGTTTACTAATTGTTTTATGGAGACTCAGAGAATGTAATTCTTAGGAGATACATGTTAAAATATTTAGGAGTAAAGGGCTGCAATGTGTGCAATTTGCGCTCAAATCATTCAGCGAGAAAAAAATATGTACACATGTTTGGAAGGGAAATGAGAATGTAGGAGAATGTTAATAAGTATATATAGGTGGGGAGTTTGATGTCTTCATTCTATTATTTTGTAGTATTTTTGTGTATTCTAAAAACTTCATAATAAGTCTTATAAACAGTTTAGTAAGTCTCTGTCTCTCTCTCATCCTGGGATCAAACACAGAGTCCTGAACATGCCGGGCAGGCACTCCACCACCGGTCTATGCTCTTGTGTCAGGAAGTAGCCAAGGCTCTCCTTTGGCAGAGCATCTCCAGAGTTTTCTGATTGACTCTTAAGGAACATACTGACCTGCAGGCACTCATTTTGTGTGGTTAATTGCCTGGCTTCCTTTTTCTGTCTGTGCTGCCACCTCACATTAACAGTGATGCCTGTGATGGAAGGTGGTTGCTAGATCAGGTCACCAGATTAAGCAGTGAGAAATGACTTGTTATCTACCTCTTTGGTCATGCACTGTCACTGTTGTTGCCACCTGGATTCAGTCTCAGTGGCAGCCTGTTGCTCTGCCCACCTGCACCAGTTCACCAGACCAGCGAATGGGTTGGGTGCACATCCGTGACAGGTCTGAGGGGCAGCGTTCCTCTAGAAGTGAATTATTTATCAGAGCAGACGCAGATCATATGGCCATTTTGCAAAACATATCCCTTTTGTTCTTGAAAAATTCCTTGCTCCTTCTATCCATAAAATTCATCTTATATCCTTTTATCTTTTTCTCTTTGCCCTCATTTTCCACCTATAATCCTTCAACAAGTGCCAGATACTCTTGTTTACAAGTCTACTGGGCTTGTCAACTCCTACTCTGCTTTTTCGCCATCACATGAGCTATCTTCATGCCTAAATTGTAACTGTTCCCTAATTGGGCTTCTGGTTTACCCTTTTGTTTTTGTTAGCAGATGGGGAGCTTTCAAAATTAACCTGACTTGCAGAACTGCCCCCAGCCCATAAAAGATGCACAGGGCTACCTAAAACATTATGATCACCAAACCAGTACTCTAGAGAACTCTGAAGGACTTCCTAGAAAGAACAGTACAAATAATCAATGAATCAGTGACTTGACTCATCACAAGAATGAACAAAACAGACAAATCCATAGTCAATCTAACCAAAAAAGAGGTAAAAGATTCAAAGCCATGCAATTAAAAATGAAAACTATAAATTTTCATTGGACACTGCTAAAATAGAAAATATTATTAACAACTGCTTTGCAATCCTGTACATCCATAAATTGCAGAATTCAGAAGTGGGCAGATTCCTATGTATATATGAATCACCAAAACTGAACCAATGAGATTTAAACACCCTGACTAATACAAGAGCAGACACTGAAAGAGCAGAAACTAAAGCAATAATAAAGAAATCTACCCACAGAGACAACGTCAGGTCTGGATGGATTTACCACTAAATATTTTGGTCTTAATTTAACTGATTTCTGCTCTGATCTTATAATTTTCTTTTTGTCATCACTTCAGGTTTGGATTGCTGTTCTTTTTTCTAAGGTTTTGAGGGACACTGTTATTTGGGCTTGTGATGTGGGCTTTCAGTGGTGTGAACTTCCTTCTTAGGACTGCTCTCAATGTGCCCCATAGGTTCTGTTACATTGTGTTGGCATTGACGCTTAGTTCTAGAAAGTGCCTTATTTTTTTCCTTGATTATTCTGTTACCCATTGTTTGGCTGAGACTGTATGTTTATGTTCCATCTGTTTTGCATAATATTTGTGTTTTCTTTAGTAGTTGATTTCTCATTTCATTGTGCCTTGATCTGAGAGTGTGCATGATATCATTTCACTTGTTATACTATTGCTTCAGCTTACCTTATTGGCTAGTCTGTGGTTTATTTTGGAGAAAGTTCCTTGTGCTTCTGAAAAGAACATATAGTCTGCTGTTGGGTGAGACATTCTCTTGATATCTACTAAGTCCATTTGAAGGTTTGGTTCAATTCTGATATATCTTTGTTGCTTTTGGTCGAGAGAATCTATTTGTGATAGTGGGATATTGAGGTTCCCCCACTATAATTATGTTTATTTTTATATGATACATCTTTATGTACAGTACTACTTGTTTTGTGCAGTTAGATGTACTGTTGTTCAGTGTATATATGTTAATAATTTTATCCTTCTTCTTTGAGATCATTTCCTTAGTGAATAGTGACCTTCTTTGCCTCTTTTTTTGATCAATTTTGGCTTGAAGTCCAATTGTATGAATGCGGGAGAGTTATCCTTTCTTTCTGGGGGTTACCATTGCATGGGATATAGTTTTTCATCTTTTGATTTATACTCTTTGAGTTTTTTGAGGAAGTATGTATTCTTATGTACAGCATACGTTTGAATTTTGTTCCTTCATCCATTCTGGAAGTCTGCTTTTTTTTAGGACTAGAAGAATTCCACATCAAGCTGCCCCAGCCTTTAAGGTTAATTTTGAGAAGTCTAATATAATTCCAATCAATTTAACTTTATAAATAATTTGTCCCTTTCTTCTAATTGCTTTTAAGACTCTTTTTGCATTGGAATTCTGGGATTTTTGATTGTGATATGGTACGGCGAGGTCCTTTTTGGATTGTGTCTATTTGGAGTTAAACAGGCTCTTTATCCCATTTATACTATGTTCTTATTTTTCACCAATTCCAGTTAATCTTAGCTTAGTGATCTTTGCATTATCTAGAAGCTGTTAGATCTGCTGTTTGTGTTGTCAGTTGTTTTTAGGTATCTCTGGTTAAGTAGTCACTGACAACCACCTTGTCTTCTAGTTCTCATTCTCCATCCTCACCCTGGTTACTTCTGCTGCCCATAATTACAACAGAAATTCTCCTGAATTTATACTTGGGACATTTTCATGAAGTCTAGTTTTTCTGTATGCTAGTCACTCATGTTTCACATCATATTGTTTAGCACTGCTAGCTTTTTGTCAGTACGTTATGCAGCCTCGCTAATCATTTTATTTGTCCCGATATCTGTTTTCCTCTAGTATATCTTTATTGTGTTTTATTATCTTTCATGGCATTATTTCAAATAATTTAAGTGTGTATATTTTGTTTTCCTCCTTTTCCATTCTCAAGTGGAATAGGAATTTTTGGAGGCAATTTTTGGTCTGCCCTCTCACATTTCTATTTTTAAAAATTTGTTTGGCTTGGAAGTTAAGTCACACAATTACTTTTCTGTGCTGTCCTCTGGGCATTGATATTTGCCTTTGGCTTTGTCCCAGAATCCACCCATCTCCATTTACTTGGGGTGGGACTTTGCAATGTATTTGGCCTCATACTTAGTTCTCTAGGAATGGGACACAGTAATGTTAATTATTCCATCACAATGCAGATATTGGCATCCCAATAAAACCAATTAATAGCAACAGTTATGTCACCTTGGCTTTAGTAATGAAATCAGCATCAGTTATTGCACCACATACAAATTGAGTATTGGCAAAACCTACAATCAATAATGTATTTCATTTAACCACAGATAAAGACCATAAAGCAAACCAAATATTGACATATTATTGATATACATTAAATTTCTACTAAATACAACAATTTTTATCTCTACTAACAATAGAACAGTGTTCAACAGCAATCATGTAAAGTTAACTAGCTAACTAGATTTTCTAAAGCCTAATAGTTATACTAATAAAGACACAGGAATTGGAGACTGGAGAAATAAAAAAACAGAATATGAGAAATTAATTGGATATGAGAAAAATGAGAGAAAAGTGAGCTAGAGGGTGCTATTGTAGAATAAAAGGAAGCCATACTGTTAGAAAACAATTATGGGGAAGAACAAACAAGAAAAAGATAAACAGGAAACAAATGATAGGAGATGAAATAAAGATAGGCATGAAGAGAGAAAAGTTAAAGAAGGAAAAGTGAAAAGAAACTAAAAAGAAAAAGAAAATAGGGAGAAAAATCCCAACCTACCAAAAAACCTCAGTGAAATAAAGATGCAAATAATACAAAAATAATAAAATAAAGACTGAGTAAAAATTATCCCATGTTTTTCACTGAGTGGTTCCCACCCACGATCCGTGGTCTTAGATCCAGGCAGCCACAGTCCTCTTTTGCCTATTTGAGGCCCCGAGGCTCTGAGGAGCATGTTCTGCACTGCAGGCCCCGCGGCCTGTGTCCTCCCTGTCTGTGGATACCATCCTGGCCAAGGTACGTCCTTGCTCCTGCTGGAAGACAGGAAATGCCATTGGCCTTCTACTTTCTGCTGCATAAAGGTTGCAAGGCAAGGATGCAGGACATAATGCTGAGGGCCACCACACCTAAATGCTGCCCTCTTCTCTCTGGTTTTTGTCCATGTCCAAGGTCAGGCCTCTGCTGCCCCATGCAGTAGGAGGAAAGTAGAATGTAGAGTTTACTAATGTAGAGCTGGTTTTGGGTGTCGTGCTTGTGTACATCTGGGGTCCTGTGTGGCCTGCCTTGGCATAGGCGGGAGGCACCGGCCAGTAGGGCCTGTGCGATCACACCAAGGGAAGGACATCATGTGTTCAGCATGGACCTCCTGACTTCCATGGGGGTGTGGCCAGTATCTCTTCATTGCGTACTGTCTTCTATAGTATCATGATTAACCATATTGTAAAGTGTACGGAAAGTGATTAAAAGGAAAAGATACACAAAAGGTAGGTGTAGGGGGAATATCAGGAATCATTTTGGGTAACATAATGAAAGATTGAAGAGAAATGTTATTTAAAAGAGTGTGGAACTTTAAACCTGGTTGGGTTTGAAACCAAATAGATCAAATACTTTTGTGTGACTTTAAAAAGTACCAAATAAAGATCTTCCTTTCATAATGAGAATAAACTCATCTGCATGTGTTTAAGGCTCTGATTCCTTATAGAAATTTCTTGGAAGGCGGGGTACACAGGGTAACATGTGCCTATAACAATGAGCAATTGCTGCTTGATTTTATGATATATGCAAAAGGCCTTTCCATAATTTCTAACTCTTCTGCCATTTAAAGTAGGTGTTAGACTATACTTTAATGCTTGGAGAAGATAGAGTGACAAAGATTGTTTCTAGTTTAGAATTTGAGTTCCAAAGTTGCTTGGAGGAGAGAATACACACACATACATATGTGTACACACATGTTTATATATGTAAATATATAATTGTAAATAATTTAGATTAAAATAATATAAACACATATAAGTCTAAATCTAATTATTGCCATCTTGGCTTTGACTGACACAGAGGACTGAGTCCTTCTACAGTCTGTACGGAGAGAGGCTGAGGCACATGTGACACCCTGAGCTCAGCATGAGCAGAATCTGAGGGTGAACTGTGCTTCCCTTGGGAATCTAGCACTTTTAGGCAAAAGGAGCAAGGTGGTAAATCACCGTGAGTTTGGGGTTGACCAAGCACAATCAACTCTTATCTCAAATAATGCAGAACCCAAGGAAAGTGTGGGTCTCCAGAGGCCAGATGCCTGGCTTGATGTGCGGGGCTGGGTATCCGTGGTGAAGGTGAGCATTAAAGTTGGGACTTTGTTGACCTCGAATCTCTGTGAGCTTCTGTCAGGGTCCCTGTGCCCTCCAGGAAAGCTGGCTATGAGCAGGCAAGGTGAAGAAATGCTATTGCTGAGTGACAGATGTGGAGTAGCTGGAGGATGGGGAAGTGACTACTTCCATAGTGCTGATGTCGACATCTGCTGGAAAGATTGAGCCTTCGAGAAAAGCTGGCAAACTAACCACCGGCTTTCAGCTCTCTACTTGTTGCCCAACTTCCAAGTTCTAGGGGTGCTGCTAAATATAAACAATTTTGAACTGAAGGGAAAAAAGATAGAGTGGGTACAACTGCTTAAGCGATAAATGTTTCATGTTAAAGCAGATAACATAACTGACAGATTAATTCTACTAGAGAAAACTGGAATAGAACTTCATGTATTGGCTTATACCTGCAATCTATACTGCAAGTTCCAGCCCAGTAGTAGGTGAAAAAAGAGAGGAAAATAAAGTTTGTGAGCAAGAAGAGTGTGTGTAGCCAACAAGTGTGTTGTAATGAGCTGATCTGGAGTGGAGGCTGGAGCGGCTGAGGAAAGGAGGCAAGAGAGGGACCGAACATTTCAGATTAACGGCAGAGGCATTTTTACGTGAAATGAGGAAGAGATTCCTGGGGACTAAAGAGCCGCTGAGCAGAAGAGAAATATACTTTGTCTGGTCAGATGTGCTGGACCATCCTTGCCCTCTCTAGGTGTGTGAGTTAGTCCATCCAGAGGTAGGATGACATGGAAGGACTTGCAAAGGCTCCTGCTAGCATCATTGAGACCACAAAGCCTGCCTTTGATGCCAACCAGTGATCTCGATAGTTGGCGGCCGGCTGATTTCACAGATGCTCCCTCTTCCCGCGAGGGCCTCCTCCTGTATCCCATGGATGCTGTTCTACTCAGCACTCTGCGGCGTCTTTTACTTTTCCTTTATTCATAACACACAAACGTGAGCTCTGTACTTCATCCAGACTGTACTCAGCCATTCGTCCAGTCTGGCCTGTGCAGCCTTCTATTATAACTGCATCACGGGAAAGATAGTGAGGAAAATAATAATGGTGGAAGTTTGGCTGTGACTTTTCTGTTCCTTTTCAAATCTGATAATTCTAATCTGTTTGTATTTGTCTAACTGAGACTGTGAACTCCTAAGGGAAGAAATATGATTATTTAATTTCTGTGTCACTCTTCTTACTTCGTGGCTCTCCCTGACACGGAGTCATACTAAACCTGCTCCACGTGCGGGCAGATGCCTGGGAGAGAAGCGTGAGAACCAGGGATACAGGACAGAGCTCCGTGTAGACTTTGCTCCCTCACTAACATGGATTTGACCGACGGATGATCAGCCATGTTCTTTTGGGTCAACACTGGGGCCGAATACTCAGCTGTCCAAAACAATCACTGAGATTCAGTAAATAAAAAGTCATTTTTTCCCAAGGAGTTTAGGAACTCACAAGATCAGGGGGAGGGGTTGCAATTAGAAAGGAAGAAATAAAAATCTAAATTTAACTTAGCCAGACTGGCCATTTCTCTTGTGCTTACCCCAAGGAAGTGAAAGAGAGGGTAGCGGGAGCTAATGGAAGGGGCAGCTGATGACGTCTTTTTGTCTAAGTTTGAAATGTGTGAGAAAATAGAAACATTTATAAACCAAGAGACAGTTTGCAGTTTCCAGAAAATCAGCCACAACTCGGAAAATAAAAGCGACAAATCTTCCAGACCACTGAGAATGAGTCAAACATTTCTAGTTTGCTCTGGGAAAAAAGAATCCATTAAAATATCAAAAGGCTGAAGTGATTACAAGTCTGAGAGAAGAAAATAAAAGAGAAGCACAACGGTCAGAGGTGTCACGGGTGAAGGCGGGGGAGGCTTGTTCTTGGGGCCGCGCCCAGGGCCCAGTGGACCTGGGAACTCAGGCTCCGCCATTCATGCGGAACTGCAGTAAGTGGCCCGGTTAAGAACATCCAACCATCCAAAAAGCTACCCAGGCCACCTTCTCTGATTTGCACGTTATGCACAAAATTTGCTAGCTCATGTGCATTTGTAGTCTTTACACATAGTGTTGGAGGGAGTACTGTACTGGGGATTGAACCCAGAGTTTTTGAACCCAGGTACATTCCAGTTCCTTTTTATTTTTAGACAGAGTCTTACTAAATTGCCCGGACTGGGACAAACTTGTAACCCTCCTGCTTCAGCTCCACAGAGCACTGGGCTCGCAGGTGTGCACTTGGCTCGGCTTGCTCTATACTTGGATTTCAGAGCGGAACGGTGAGCCTTCCCTGTGCAGACGACGGGCGGACAGGGGCCTGCAGGGCCGTGGCTGCTCTCTATCCTGAAGATCAGGTGTCGGGACCAGAGTCTGCAACACTGGAAAACTCGGCCAACACCAGTCAGGGCGATAATGTATGTAGTAGACATACATAGTAGCTCATAATGTATGTAGTAGACAACTATTACTTGTGGAAACTTTAGTTTGTGAGGAAGGAGTTTGACAGATAGAGGGTGAACACAAGTTAGAGTTTGAATTTCAAGATTTCTGATGGAGAGAAAGGGCCCTCTCTGCAGGTATTTTGTGAGCGCCCAGGTGCGACTGACAGAAAGAAAGACCAGTTAAAGAGAAAAGACGGACAAGGTCATGCAGAGGGAAAAGTGCAAGGAACAAAGTGGGAATGACTCTTTCAGTGGGGCCAGTGGGGCCCCCTGGAGGCCAGGAGGAGAAATGCTACAAGGCTTCGCTCCGGAGCCTGCGTGGGGGAAAAGAAAAGCAGAGCACACGGAAGGGTCGGAGCTGAAGGTGCCGCGCCAGCTGGGGGACATATGTGTGACCTTTGAGACAGGACGATGACAAAGCTGAGCACAGGCGGGACAACTTAGTGAGACTGTGTCTCAAAAAAAAAAAAAAATTGGGCTGGACCTGGAGCTTAGTGCAAGGGCTCTGGGTGCAAACTCCAGGACAGACAGACAGACCGACAGACTGACAGACTGACAGACAGACTGACTGACTGACTCATTCAGTTTCCCTAAAGCTGAAAGAACCGGAAGCCGTCAGGAACAATTATTTTGTTTCCAGCCGCTAAATGCCTGGAACCAAAACGCAAAGACAGTGCCACCCAGTCGCGGTCACGGATGCTTTGCCAGGGTGGCATTTAAAGCCACCATTAACTGAATCGTCGCCTCCTGGGCTGACTTGTTACATGCCAAGGGCCTTGAGAGGTGTCCTCCCCATCCCCAGCAGGCGCCAGACTCCTCCCTCCTGCGCACCCAGGGTGCTGCACGGCCAGAGGAGGGGTACAGAGCAGGAGGTCTGGGGTGCCTCGGGCCCTAGGGATGGCTCTGCCACTGCTGCTCCTGGGCAGGAGAGCAGCACAAGGACAGAGTAGTGCTTCTCGTGGTTGTGGGAGGGAGCAGCGTCCGTGACTGAGAGACTCTGACTGGCTGTTGAGCACTCCGGAGGTGCCCGCTAATGTTCCCCAGCCACAGCTTCTCCGGACGGCTGGGCAAAGTCCACCTTCACCCTGAAGCTGCACAGGCCTCCCCTCAGAGGGGGCCTCAGGGCTGGACTGGTGGTATGGTGGCCTGTGATGCCCAACCCTGCACTTTAGAGGTGACCTGGTCACTTGGCACCAGGACAGGAGCAAGGACAGGGGCAGTGCTGTCAGTGAAGACCTCTGCTGGGTCTAGATCTCCCCTGGTGTTTTAAACTTCTCTTCCACAAGGGCGCTGCGCACAGTCTCAGCGGGGAGCTGCGGTCAGAACCTTTCTGGCCCTGTGCTGAGCCTGATGGAACATGTTCATCTGCGAGATGCTCTTGTGAAAAGTGAAATATGGGGAGGAGGGAGAGGAGCACTAACCTAGGGAGGAGGCCAGCGGTTATTAGACTTGTTCTTTTGACAGTTCAGTGTCATGTACTGCAAGCAAAAGCTCCCCACGCAGTGCACTTGCTACAGTGTATCCTGGTCCAGTGCTGCTGCTGTATCCTGCTAGGTACCAAACACATCGTGCCTGCTCATATGAAGAGAGCCAGAGGGTGGGCAGGGGAATGGGAAAAAATGAGAATTAAGTTGTGTCACATACTGGTACAAATTCTCAATGTTGAATGTGATGATGCTGTGTATATATAATGTACCAATAAAGACTTGAAAAAAAAAGATAGAGAGAGAGAGAGAGAGCCATGAACAGTGGCACTGATTTGTTCTGTCCTCTTGGTACTGGGAGGGCCTCTCACCAGGTGATGGACAGTCTGAATTTACAGGTGTTGAGGCCTTGGGTTCTGCAGTATTTTTCTCCACATTTTTCAGTTGGTGCATATTGGTTATACAGATTAGTGGGTTTCGTCTTGACAGATCGGTGAAGGCACATACTTTAATCATTTCGGGTGATCAGTCTTTTTTATTGCTTACTTTCTGCAATGGAGAAATACCTAACTTTCCTGAAGGCCAGAGGTTTGCTCTA
>PVIR01018891.1:0-32715 GCA_004026965.1 Petromus typicus | reverse complement strand
TTTTTTTTAATATGAATTTTGATTGACAGTTAATGCAAAAGTCTTTTTTAAGAGCTTTCTGCTAGTCAGTGGCAATGATGTTAATTCTATTTGGACTCTCAACTGTTACATTTATGAAGTTAAAACTCATGCTCTGTGAAAGCAGTGTTTCCTTTCCACTTAATGTTAAGTGGTAATTGCTTTTCTGTGGTTCCTCGGGGGAACCTGTCGGTGTGCTGGAAGGAAGAGGAGAGAAAGAAAACTAAAAACACTGAGTCCCTAGCTGTGAGAAGGGAGCCCCCGGTGTGACTTCGACAGTCACTTAGTATCACATTGCTTTTGCTTCCCTGTCTATAATTTGGTGATTAATAGTATTATCTACAATGTACATTTCCTATGAAAGATGCTTTGTTATCACCAAATATTAACATTATTTTCAAGGATTATCAAGGTCCTCAATGGAAAAATGAAGCTTTGATTTCAGAATCCAGCTTCTTTTTATCTTGTTCCATAAGAAAACTAATGCCCAATTATTTTATCTGGCGTGTGGCTGCATGCTGTTTCATCTTTAATAAATGTTCTCATCAAAGCAACGTTAAGAGTCTATTCAACATGCAAATCCTGGCTTGACTATCAGCCAAAAATATTGAGTGTCTAATGTCTCCTAGGCATTGTGTTTGGACCTGGAATCCTAGAAATGAACACACAGCTGAGTACAGCTCTGAGGACAAAACCACACTTTGCTCTTACCAACTTTTACTTAAATTTCTTTACATTTTGCTAGAAGTATATTATGGAAATCCCAAGTATTTTGCCACATTTCTCCCAAAATTAATTAATTAAAACTACAAAGTTAAATATTAAGGTGGGTTTAATAAATACTTATAAAGTCCCTGACTCTGAATTACAGAGGCTCTTATGTATTGTCTACCTTCATACCTTATCTGGCTAAATAAGAGTCATAGATGCAATTTTGAATTTTCTAGTAGCACCTTTATAAAAATAAAATGAAACAGTTAAATATATTTTGTTTATTAATACTCTGCAAATATTTGAGTATATAATCAAGAAGTTAACAGCACATTAGTTCCTTTACACTTTCTTTGAAATCCAATGTGTGTTTTACACTTAAAGAATGTCTAAATTCGGATGCTAAATTTTCATTAGAAATACTTGTTAAGTTTCATAAAACTTACAGTTGAAAAAGTAGATTCACATAGCCAGCCAAGTTATTCCAAACAAAATAATAATTGGAATAAAAATGTAAGTCTCTCTGGTACACTTGCATGATTTCAGTACTCAGTAGCCACATGTGGGAAGTGACTGCCTTCTGGAGAGTGTGATCTCGAAAACTCCCAGTAAGTTCTGTGCTGCAGTAAGTTCTGTGGGGAAACTCACTAACGAAACTGAGCAGAAGTTGGTGGTAGGCTGGGACTAGAACTTTGTAAGGAATTTCATAGATGTAAATAAATATCCAAAGCCAGGCAATGGACCATGTGCCTGTCATCTCAGTTATTCAAGATTCTGAGTCAGGAGGATCATCAATTTGAGACTGGCCTGGGCCACTTAGCAAGATTCTGTGTATAAATAACAATAATAAAAGAGGGTCGTGGCTATAGCTCAGTTGTAGAGCACCTGCCTAGGATATGTGAAGCCCTGGGTTCAAGCTCCAGTATCATAAAAAGTAAAAACAAAGCAAGAAAAATACCAAGTATGTCTTTCAAAGGCTGACATTCACTGGAGTTAGAAAACAGAGTCTAAAGCATTGTTTCAATGCAGTTACATTACTTAGAATGGAGTTATGTGCTGAGCAGTCTGTCATTCAGCAATTTCATCCTCCTGAGAACATGTTAAGGTGCATTTGCATAAGCAAAACTGTGTTGTGTACCACACACCTAGGCTGTGTGGCGTATGTATGGGATAGCCTACTGCTCCTAGGGCCTTGATGAACAAAACAGGAAGAATTTAATAGTGCAAGAGCAAATGAAACCGTCAAGGACACAGTGACGAGGCTGCTACCGGTGAAACACAGCATGCTGTTTTATAGTAAACTTTTCTAAATGAGTAGAAGTACACTCTAAAGTAGCAACATGAAGTGTACAGCACAGTCAGTATGAAGAGTTAGGAATTGTTTGGGTCCCTTGAAGATCTTGGTTGTCAAGATGATTGGCTTAGCAGAGCGCTCAGTTAGTGAAGCACAGCTTTGGGCATTTCTGGGTGGGGTACAGGTTTTGACCTTGGGACCGTAACTGGCTCCTGGCCCCTGTCTCTGGCTCGTCCCCCACTCTCTGCTTCCTGGCTGGCTGGGGTTGAGCAGCTTTCCTCAGCTGTGACATTTCTGCCTTGGAGCCAGGGAACAGACTGAGTCCTCTGAAATCATGAACCAAAATAAAGTTCCCTTCCTTTAAATTTCTGTCAAGTACACTGAAAGATCACAGTTCTATTGTATTCTTACAGGAAGGAGCACGGTCGCATATGAGATGTCATTAACTTGTTATACAGTGCATGCCTGCTCTTCTTTCTACAAGGAATTAACCTTGTTTATACGTTTTGGTTATCACCAATAACAAGTTTAAAATCAAACAGCTTACATCATGGATATGTTCAGTGAGGGACTTATTGTTTCATAAGGGACTTTTTATTGTGCGTTTATATAGCATAACATTTGCCATTTTAATAACTTTTGAACTTGCATTTTAGTGACATGAAATGTGTTCACGTTGTGTAGATCTATCTCTTCCGTCTATCTCCAGTGATTTTCCATATTCCCCAACTGAAACTGTGTTCTTCCCCTCGCAATGATAATTTTATTTTCTGATGTCTGTGAATTTCATTATTTTAGGTACCTTAGAGTTCATGGAAGAATACAGTATTCTTTGGTGTTGAGCTTATTTCTGTTAGTTTTATATCTCTAAGCTTTGTTCAGTTTATAGCGGGGGTCAGAATAGTGAAGATTTATTTTGCATTCTTTATCATTAACTTATTATAAAATTTTCAAACTAGTAGCTATGAAATCATTTCATTGAAAATTTCAACTCCAGATCCCTGAGCAGGAAAAGACTGTTCTAATCATAACATCTGACTGACAATGAAGTTTTTGTTTTCTTGCACTGATATTTTGATGTTTATAAATTACTCTTTTCTGGGAGCTGGGGATTTAGCTCAGTGGCTCCAGCACCTGCCTTCTAAGTGCAAGGTCCCAGGTTCGATCCCCGGTGACCACATACCACAATGCCAGGCGTGGTGACTCATGCTTAGCAGCAATCAGAACCACACACCACAGTGCCGGGGTTGGTGGCTCGCACCTGTAATCCCAGCACTCAGAAGGCAGGATTGCTGAGTTCGAGGCTGAGGTCAGGACCAGCCTGAACTATAAAGCGAGACCCGTCTCAAAATAACTAAAACAAAAAACAAAACAAAACTCTTTCTTACCACCTAATAGACCGCATCTTGTTATCATCTCTACTTTCAGTCCCTTCCATCCACTGCCTCTGACAGAACATAAGTTCCACGAGGATGTGAATTTATTAGTCCTTGCCATATTCTTGGTCCTTAGAGCTGAGCCTGCTACGCAGTGAGGAGTCAGCCAGACGCGCTGAAGGGGCGAGCGCTGCACAGATGCCAGCCGCCTCGTGTCTGCTGGGCAGCACTCCGGGGGACTCTAGACATGGCCTTTTTTTTTTTAAACATGTCAAGCCCAGCCTGGACAACTTATTGACTCACTGAGATCTTCTCTAAAAAAATTAAAATTAAACCAAAAATTGGTGGGGTGGGAATGTAGCTCAGTGCAAGGGTTCTGGGTTCAATCCCCTATACTGTGTTGTTAACTTTGGGAGATGAAAGAAAATAGAAATGTGTTAGGCAAAATATATAAACAATTTTGTTTCTCTTTCTACTGTCATTATAGTGGTATTGTGTAAAATTAAAAAAAAAAAAAACCTAAAACAAAAAACAACTAAGTTGAAACCTAAGCAGTGTGGATGATAAAAAATAAATACTTTAAAGGTTAAACAACCAATCATAACAAAAAGAGAAACATCAAATCATCACATTCTAAAATAAGTACATGTTTTAGTATTGTAAATGCAGAGTCTGTGTTTGCAGCATCTGTCCCTTTCAGAGACATGAATTTTGAGTTTTAAGATCACATGAACTTTCAAGCACTGCTGTAACTTAAGAGGAAGTAGGAAACTTGACTCTGCACAGTAAGACGATGTCCGGAAGTGCTTTTAGCCTCTGGCTTTGCTGGATTCCTTTTCTGTGTCTTGGGTTTTAGTAAGGATATAATCTCAGTTCAGTTAGAAAGGAAAACCACAATACTAGGTGTCAAATGCACAAATCAACCTCTCCTTCATTGCTGAAGTTTGACGTGTCCCTATGTTTGTCTCGGAGAACTAAATACTCTTATTAACAATGGGGAGTTAAATTTCCTGTGTAGACAAATTAACTTCTATATTATAAGAGAAATGAAAATATGGGGGGCAGGGATAGAGGGTGGGTACAGCCCCTTGTTCCAACCTGAAGTTTCTCAAATAATCTGTTCCTTTTCCTTGTTACCTTCATCATTTCTAACTCTCTCTTGTGGAAGAGTGTCCCTTGTTGTTACCCAAACATAGGTTTGGTTCAGAACTCTCCATGAAAGATGTCTCAGGGCCCTAACTAAAGTGGAAGAGGTTAAAAACAGTGATGGTTGAAGAATGCAGAGTAATTCTTCAAAAGGAGAATTCCATAAGATGAAAAATTTTCAGTAAAAGACCTGCCTTAAAAAAAATAGGTTATGAATTGGCTTGGGATAGAAACACAAATTAATAAATGGAAAACATACTTTGTATATAACCAATTTCTAGGCCTTTTGCATTAAATTTTGTGCACTCAAACCTAGCTCACCGTGAGGTTTCAAGCCTGATGCCTTCTTTTGAAATTGGCATTGTAAAGCCTGCTCCTTTTTCTCTGTCTCTGTACTCTCACTTTCTTTCACACACCTCCAATTATGTGAGGAATGACAAAATAACCTCTAAATGGTTAATTTATATTCAAAAATAGATGTCCAAATATTCACTTCAATATTTTTTGAATAGAAAAAGGGGGAATGAGGCAAAAATGTTAAAAATGTAAAGGGAGTTACAGATGGCCGTCATGTAGGCCTTGGGCAGACAGGTGAGGCGCTGTACAGCGCAGAGACACACTGGACGTCTGACTTCTCTCCACCGTGCTTTTTACGTACAAGAAACACCAGAGTATTGTGGTTCTTCCTAGGTACTTAAAATTTACCATTCTGAAGTCTAAGATGGCCGTGTTTCCTGATCTTTAGCATTTTTCAGTTTAATAATTTCAAAACCCAGAAGAATTTCAGAATAAAATGAGCTTTGAATATGTATGCAGTCGCTCTATTATTCTAAAGACAAACAAACAAACAAATTCAGTTTCCATGGCAGAGAGTAAGTGGGTCCAATGTTATATAATAGATACACTGATATAGAGCAGAAGGTATGAATAGATGGTATTTCTTTTTCCTTGTCTGATTTCTATTAATGATAGAAAAAAATATACTTTATATATGTTGTTCCTCCCAGGAAATGATGTTTGGAAATTCATGGACAGCTAATTTGCCACGAGGAATATAAAGCCCTTTAATGGGCTACCCAGGTCCCTGTGGGAATTTTTTTTTAAACAGACAACATGTGCTGCAGTCTGCTACAGTCTCCCAGGCAGGGTGGGGCGAGGGAGCGCCGATGGGCCAGGAAGAAAGCCATGTCCAAGAGGTTTTTAAGTATTAACTAAAATGGGAAAGATGGTACAGCTGAAGCCTGAAAATACCTTCACTCTGCCTTACATTGTAACCCAGGGAGTATTAGACTTATACTTAACAGAAAAAAAAGAGCAAGCTAGTCAGTTTAGGACAGAAAAAATCCAAACCTTTTCTGAGATGGTTAAATTGCCATTCATTTTGTATTTTAATCTAAACTACTGGTGATTTAATTTACAGATTTGAAAGGAAGTGTATGCTCAAATATTTGAGGACGTTAACGTATCAACCACTGTTTAATTTTGGAATGTGCCTACTTGCTTGACACAATATTTTACCAGCTAACAAATGTTTAGCCTTTTTTTTTACTTACTAAAGAGAAATAAGTTTCACATTGCTTCATTCACCTTCTTATGTGCATATGCTGGGAAAGATTGGATGTTAAAAAAAAAAACAACTTCCTCATGTTCCTTTCTACTACATCTAAATCTGTTTACCAATTCAAAGCTGCTGAAAAAGCCCGCATTCTCTTGCTAAGTCAACTGGATGGCTAGAAACCAAACTGTCATGAAACAGGAAAAAAAATTAGCAATATATTTTGATGACAATATTCTTGAGAAGATATGAAATTATTCTGACTGCCACACTAGTTTCCTTATTTCTTCTTTTGGTCTTTTTACAAAAGGCTTTTGGTTTTTAAGCTGATACTTTTTGTAGGGAGGAATGTTCTAATATTTTGTGACATTTTGTATTGTGACACTATGGATGAAATTGTCCTCGGACTGACACCTTGTGTTGTTTACTCCTTAATTGCAACTGTTAACACTGTAGAGAAGTGTGCTAAGCTGCCAGCACATATTATGAAAACAACGCTATTGTTACCCACTCGACACCCACTCAACAGGAGATTGCTAAAATGGTAGTCTACAGGAACTCACCATCATGATGGATAGTTTTTGTTTCAAGATAGTTTTTATTTGTGGTAGAGTATTTTATTTTTTAACTTGGCCTGTTGTTTTCTTTTACAGACGCCAGTCAGGTTGCAATTTAAAACAGTTCATTGTAATATAGCATAGAAATACTTTTACAGCGGAGGCTGACTCTGCATTATTATTTCTCCCCCAGTGGTGGACCTTGGAAACTTAAAAGTTGTTCAGGGTTGTACCCCAAAGCTTTCTAACAGTTTTTTTCAGAAATAATGAAAATAGAAAGGAGAGGAAGAGCATGTTTAAAGATAAAGAAGGGGCTATTTGTATCCATGGGATGGCAATCCTTAAACAACCAAGTTAATATCCAATAACCAGTCATAGCTCTAATGGGTTTTCTTTTCCAAAACCAAGTGTGACCCTTCCTGAAACAAGCTACTTATGGAATGCTTTATAGTTCTGGTCTTTCCACCTTTACAGGTTTGGTTATCTATGAGGCATGAAATCCTAGGACTCTTATCTCCTGTTAGGTACTAATACTGTATCCTAAAGCAGCTAAGTGTCACAGTCTTTTCAACTGTTGAAAGAAACCATAGTGGAAAGCATATCATGTCCGAGATCTTGCACCTTGTCCCCATAATAAAATAGCTAAAGGTTCTTAAGATCTGAATCAGCTTGTTTAGATAAGAATGACGATATATATTTTAACCAACACATATGCTGCTTTAATAATTTATTGAATAATAGTTTACTACTAGTTTTTAATAGTTCCCATGGTTTAGTAGAAGGCAAACTCATGACCCTGAAGGGTATGGATAATCAGAAACCTCTCAGTAGATTCTCATATCTTCATTGTTCTTTAGAGGCAATGGAACAGTATCAACATATTCAATTCCTAAAGTTCCTGCAATTATCTACAAGCTCTTTAACATTCAGGTTCATTAA
This sequence comes from Petromus typicus, assembly GCA_004026965.1. Lineage (NCBI taxonomy): Eukaryota > Metazoa > Chordata > Mammalia > Rodentia > Petromuridae > Petromus > Petromus typicus. Next base: position 25,119 of record PVIR01018891.1, on the reverse strand, counting down.
GGAGGTTTTGGAAATAGCATGTGAAGAAGTTATCACTATGCCTCATTTAGAACGGTGTTTTTTGCTTCATTTTGATTTTCAACACCAAAAGGATATGGTACTTGTCCTAAAAGAAACTGTTCCCATTTGGGAATATACTCTTCAACTGATGCCCAGTAACGAGTCTGGAAAAAAAAAAATCCAAGAGTAAAAAAGCATATCAAGCAATTGAACTTGGCTCTTCATAATAGTCTAAATGTTTATTCAGTTAAGTGTGTGTGTGCATGTATATACACATACACACACATATATGTAGAATGCATTTCCTCTACAGAATATTTTATGTTAATTTTAGAAAAAAAATCTGGCTACTTACGAGTGTTAATTCTCAATTTCTCAGTAAAACCAGAGTCTGGCAGAACCAGAGGCTTTAGAATTTTATTGTGACTTTACACGCCCTCTTGTGGCCATCCTTGTGACTGCCAGTGGTATCATGTAAGATTATAAATCATTAATTATTTTTAATGTCCCAGATCACCCACATAGAAATTTTTACAATAAAATGATTAGACGTGAACAAATTCTTCAGAGTTAACACACAGTGATTTGATGTGAGATGAGATTAGGAAGGAAAATCTAACCAGTATGTTATAGTATAGGACCCTCAGGGAGGTGCAAAATGTTATTTGCTCTGTCTTTTTAAAGTATACTTGGTAGGCCAGGTGTGGTGGTATACATCTGTAATCCTAGCACTTGAGAGGCTGAGACAGGAGGATTGCTGTGAGTCTGAGGCCAGCATGAACTACATAGTGAGACCCTGTCTCAAAAGCAAATCCAGGGGGCCGGGGAGTTAACTCAGTGGTTCTGGCACCTGTCTTGCAAGCGCAAGGACCTGGGTTTGATCCCCGATAACCACATACCATACTGGGCGTGGAGACTCACCCCAGCAGCAACCAGTATCACATACCACAGTGCCGGGTGTGGTGGCTCACTCCTGTAATCCCAGCACTCGGGAGGAAGAGGCAGGAGGATTGCTGTGATGTGAGTTGGAGGCTGAGCTCAGGGCCAGCCTGAACCACAAAGTGAGACCCTGTCTCAAAAACCAAAAAAAAAAAAAAAAAAAAGCAAATCCAACCCCTACCCCAAATAAAACTTGGTTAAACTCATTTTCCTCAAATTTCTTTGTGTGATGAGAAAATATCAGTGTAATATCAACATTTTTAGTACAAATTGTTTGGGGGGTGCTGTATTCCCATTGATCTGACCCTAGTGGTTTGTAAGCTATAAAAGTTCAACACGTGTTGGGTAGGAGCTTTGACAATGTTTTCAGTGATAGTCCTGAGGCAGCCAAAGAGAACTATACTGCCAAAGTTCTTTTTTTTGAACAGGGTCTTGCTTTGTAGTTCAGGCTGGCCTTGAGCTCACTATGTAGCCTAGGCAATCCTTGAGCTCACAGCAGTCCTCTTGCCTTTGCCTGCTGGGTTTATAGATGTGAGCTACCATGCCCGGCACTGTGGTATGTGGTACCGATTGCTGGTGGGCGTGAGTCTCCGCGTCCAGCATTGCTGTATGTGGTTACTGGGGATCAAACCCAGGCCCTTCCACTTGCAAGGCAGGCACTACAATCACGGAGCTAAATCCTGGCCCACTGCCAAAATCCTTGTACTACAGGAAAGCGTTTTCTACTCGATCTACACTGTCTACCCATCTGGGAAATTCAGCAATGGTTGGACAGCATTAAGGACACATAATTTTTCTGGGCATTAAAAAGGTACAGCAGTCTGACATCTGACTTTGTAAGGGATTCTAAATGTCTGTCCATCCATACATTCGGTCTGAGAGACAGCTCACCTACTTAAAATAAAGGTCACCCTGCTATGCAAGACTGATGAAGAAAAACAGCGCGGAGGCCCATCTGGGAGTTTTTCCACCAGTCACAGCTGGACAGTCTCCTGCTGTGTGGGCCTTTACATGCCAGAGCAAGGTGCTGGAGAACTGCACAAGGATGATGACACCACCAAGGTACAACTGTCTTCAATAACTGCTTTTTCTTCCTACGCCAGATGACATAAAACTGAAGGGCAAATTCCTAACCTTTAATTCTGAGTCTATTCATAGGCATAGCAGGCCATGGAAGCAAAATTGTATCTGAAAAAAGGTCATTAAAATATAAAAAATCTATTCTGTACATAGTAAATTCCCGTTCATCAAAAAAAACATAAACCAAGTATGGTTTATTTTTGCCAACCAGTTTCCCAGTCTGTTCTCAGATTCAGCTAAATGAAACAGACAAAAGGCACACTATACTGTATAATAACGCATTTAAATAACTGATTGCATTTTGTGAGAGGACTGGGTCCTACTTCTAACAGTTCCAAGAGGAAAAACACTGAGCATGCTGTCACCTGAGGACTTAAAGAACTTTGTTATGTTTAACAGGACAGCTGTTGGTGCAATGAGGGGGAAAAACGCAACATGTTATGAGATTATCTCCAGATCAAAATTTTTTTCACGATACTGATTACCTGCTACATGTAAGACATGGAACTCACAGCAATCCAAAAAAGATCAATCAGATCTGGGAATAGTAATACGAGGTATTTGAAAGGCTGAAGTAGGAAGATTGCAAGTTCGAGCCCCACTTGGGCAATTTATAGGAGACCTTGTCTAAAATTTTAAAAAAAAGGATTGGGAATGTAGTTCAGCACTTTTGGATTGCATCTACAGTACCACAGAAGAAAAACAATTGAAATAAACTTATTTTACTGAATAAGTAAATCTGGGAAATACAGACATGACCAGCTTTTAAATCATAGTGCACCACTAATGGGCTATCTATTTACACTTGTTCCTTAAGAGTCTCACCTCAAGAGAAACCACCTCAGGCAGTGGATGTGGGCGAATCTTGCTCTGTAGAAACTTTTCAGCTACTTCTATATCCTGTAACAAATATAAACAGTTTAAAATCAAAGTATATTTACAGATTACGAATGATGCCTGTACTACCAGTATCTGTATGCCAAACCTCTCACCTCAGTTCTTCTCTATGCTTAGGCTGAAGTGATGAAAGGACACTAAGGTAGAACTGACTGAAATTAATTTAACACACTTCTATTGAAGTAGGTACCTTTCTTAAAAACAGAAAGGGGCTGGTAGTTCCATGTTCTGTCTCTTCATTTTGAGTTGCTTGCAAATGCTAGAAATTCCTGCAAAAAGAGCCCCATTTAAAAATGCTCAGAGCCATTAACCACCTTTAAAATTTCCACAGAACAACTAGATAGATCAAAATAAGTACTATATTCAGATATAAAAACATGCAGGTACTCAATCTCACAGTGTGCTCACCCTAAAAGTAAAGAGGTCTGGTCTCTCCAAATGATGCAACTGGTACACTGATAGCATACATTCATTTGTTCAATACCCCACCTTTCAATTTAATTGTATTTAAAAGAAGTGTTTTATGACAAGAAGCTTTTCAGTAAAAACAAAATTTTTAGGACTAACTTTGTGAGTTATTTTCAGTGGTAATTTTTATTGCTAGGTAATATTCAGCTGGTGGTATTTAATCACAATTAATTCGTAGTTTCATTTATAGATGCATCTATTTTCTCTCATGGTTGTAAAAACACTGTAAACTTAAGGTATAATTTTTTTAGTTGATACATGCATGGCAAATGCCCATAAAAGTAGGATTCTATAAATTTTTTCCAGAATATTTGAGTTCCATTTAAGAAATGCTTCCCGAATCAGTACCTATGTTGTCTTTTGCCCACTTATTATGTTTATCAAGTTCACAGGGGCCGTGGCCCAATCCTATTTAAATTTTGTTTCTGAGCTTTGTCAATTGACAGAAAATAGAAAAGTTCTCTTGATCCATACACTTGCATTGGAGCAGTCTAAGTAAAGGGCTGTTGGACAGACGGAGAGAGATGGAAAAGGGCGTGGGAGTGGGGTGTGAAGAAGCCAGTGCTGAACAGGAGAAAAAAGACAGCAGATGGTAGCGGCAGGAGCAAGGAATGGGTGTGAAATGGAAAAGGGAAAAACAGGAAATTCCCTAAAGGGACTCCCCAAAGTTGCACAACCATCAATGCACCTGCTGTCTGGAGGAAGGTGATTTGAAGGAAAAGAACATGTCAATTTAGGGATTAAAAAATGGATCTATTAGCATGTCTATCCCATACCAGAAGTTTACAGCTAAGACACATGCTAAAGAGCATTTGATGCCAGCGCCAGAACAGACCCAGAAGCACAACTCTTCTGTGATTACTCTGAGATATTACAAGGTCCTGGAAAAATTAATTTCTACTTTCAGAAATACAAAGAATAATCACACCTTCAACTAAGCCAGTTTCTAAGAATAGCTGTAAAGTTATTGCTAGTGGCAGATCTAGGTGCACTGAAGAAAACATCCTGTTTTCTTAAAGACTAGAGAATTAAAAGATATTGAAAAATATCTCATATAGAAGAGCAGATTTGCCTACACAACACGCAGATACAGGCAGGGACATGTGGTTTGGTAAAGCAGGCTGATGGTGAGACTGTCATTTCTGTAGCATTTTGCCCCAAGATCAGCACATTTCTGAAACATTTCCTTAGCCTCAGTGCTCTGTGACTTGTCAGATGTTCTGTGTAATACCTCTCCTGTTCTTGCTTCTCTTTAGTTGGCTCACTTTTCTTCCCAAGTGTGGGCTTTGTTAAGATCTGTGACATCTGTTTTCATATTTTTTACTTTATCTCCTTTCAAACTTATCTCTTACCTAGCTTCTACTGTTACTGTAGAGATAAAACTAGGCTTATTTTCTTCCTACTGGATGGACTGAATGAATCATGGTAGGCATTCTATTTGCCCAGATATCTATGCTGTATCTTCTTTCTTCTACCTTCATTTTCTGTCAGTTCAAATTTCAAAGCTTTCTAGATTGTTCCAAAAGATACCTGTTCTAGCATTTCCTTTTCATTCCTAGTGCTTATAATTATATTCACTCAGTAAGGACTACAGAAGTTACTATTCTGACTCATGCCAAGAGTATAACTTCTTGTACTTCAATCCATATGTAAGATGGCATTGTTTTAAAGAATATTTTAAATATTTCCTTCCCTACACTAAAAAAATTGAAACTCAATACACAGAGGATAAAAGTGTGAATTCCTTAGTCTGCCTTACCAAAACAAAAACCTCTGCAATTTTGATCCCAGCATTCTATAGCAAGTTATATTCTAATCCTTCCATATAATAATCTCTCCTTTGATTACGAGACACACTGTCTGAATAGGTACTATGTGTAATCCAACTTAAGATATTCAAGAATACGATAAAGTTTAAGGCATATATTAGATACTTAGTCATTGAATGAATAAAGAACTAGTTTCCTGTGTATAATCAAAAAACTGAAAACAAGGGTCCAGGGATTTAGCTCAGTGGTTCTGGCGCCTGTGTTGTAAGCGCAAGGTCTGGAGTTTGATTCCCAGTAATCACATACAGCAATGCTGGACGTGGTAACCCACACCCACTAGCAATCAGCACCACACACCACAAAGCCGGGCATGGTGGCTCAGGCCTGTAATCCCAGCACATGGGAGGCACAGACAGGAGGAGTGCTGTAAGTTTGAGGCTTGCCTGGGCTACATAGTGAGCTCAGGGCCAGGCTGAACTACAAAAGCGAGACCCTGTCTCAAAAAAAAAAAAAAAAAAAGGAAAACAATGAAACAGAAAACCCCCTTCAAGCTTGGAGGAGGGAAAAGGGGCAGAAGAAGAAAGGCTAGACTCACTTTATATAATTATATCTTATTACTCCGTTTTATAGACTGATTTGCCACCACACCAATTAAAGTTTGTATAATAATAGAAATTAAATAGCAATTGGAAACCAGATGATAGCAATCTATTGGAGGCATAATCGTTATGATGTCATACAACACAGTACTTAGTGAACATTCCTACTGAGATATAGCCTAAAGGCAAAAGAAACTATACGGGTGTATTATTAAAAAACTAGTCCTAGTGATCACATTAGTGATGGGAGTGATGGCTGTATCAAAGGATAAAGTACACTAGCTTCCCCTAAACTGTGGTTTTGATTTCTGAAGCCTGTTGCCCATGGGTACCTATGGCCTAAAAATAATTAAGTAGAAAAGTCCTAGGGATGATGATGTAGCTCAGTGGTAGAGCATGTACCCACCGTGTGCAAGGGCCTTAGTTCAATCCCTAGCATCAAAAAGAGCATGGAGGGAGGAGAGAATGAGAGGAACAAAAATCTACAAATTAGTAATTTCTAAGTTTGTTTGCCATTCAGAATAGCATGATGAAATCTTGTGACACCTCACTCTGTCTGCCGAGGACATGGTTCATCTTTTGTTTACTGTATCCAGTATATATGCTACCTGTCCATCAATCATTTAGCTGTTCTCTGAGTGACGTGTGGTCACAGTATCTCATGTGTGAAAGTAATCCTTATTTTGTCGCAGTGTCTCTATCACTTACTCTGCTTCATTTCATCACACAGGCATTGTATCATCTCACAGGGTAAGTATAGTATTTTTAGAGACATAGTTTTTTTTTTTTGTTTGAGACAGGGTCTTGCATTTGTAGTTCTGGGGCTGGCCCTGAGCTTACTATGTAGCCCAGGTGAGCCTCAAACTCACAGCAATTCTCCTGCCTTTGCCTCCTGAGTGCTGGGATTACAGGTATTGCCACCACACCCAGCACTGTGGTGTGTGGTTACTGGGGATCAAACTCAGGACCTCGTGCCTGCAAGTCGGATGCCAGAACCACTGAGCTAAATCCTCCACCCCACAGTTACAGTTTTTATTACAAAATACTGTTATCATTGTCTACATTATGAATTACTGTAACAAACTTACTGTTACTAATTTTATAAGCCTTGGAGTAGGTTTGTATATATATAAATAAATAGTGTCTATAGGATTTGGTGTTATCTACAGTTTTAGGTCTTCACTGGGGTCTTGTCTTGGAAGAAGACTAGTATCAGTCTACTCCACTCATAAGGTGGAATTACTCTATATAGGTTCTTTGGGAACTGTTTTTTTTTTTTTTTGAGACAGGGTCTCACTTTGTAGTTCAGGCTGGCCCTGAGCTCACTACATAGTCCAGGCTAGCCATGAACTCATGGCAATCCTCCTGCCTCTGCCTCCCAAGTGCTAGGATTACAAGCATGAGTCACCACGACCAGCATTATGGTATGTGGTAGCAGGGATCAAACTCGAGACCTTGCACTTGCAAGGCAGACGCTAGATCTCTGGCTCAGGATCTGATATTTTTAGTAGAAGTTACACAGACAAGATCAATGGTTTTAAGTGAGGAACTTTGCAATCCTATGATGAAACTGAAAGTACAGAGAGGAACTCATATTTTATCTTAAAAGAGCCAAGAGTAGCAGCAATAAATAGTCCTAAGTGCCCAGATTGAGAGTTCTAAATATATTTCCTGCTGAAAGAAAGGAAAGAAATAAATGACCAATTCTAGGTCTGGACAGCAAATGTACCTACCCAGTGAGCCTTGAAGAACTCATCGTATCAGAAAAGAAATTATCAAAGACTGCTAGGTTTATGCTGAAGATATTCAGGACTGACCTGAAGAAGTTCCCACTTGAGATAAAAATGGGGCAATCTGAATACAAGTAAGAGCACAAAAATTCCAAAAGGTAGGAACACTTCAAATTCCACATAAATTAAAAAGAAAATAATACCTCACTGTTCCATTTTTAGAGAATGCTAGGGAATAAATCTATTATTTTTCAAAGCCACAGGGCAGTGAACCTTGTAGAGACAAGTGTGCAAGCTGCAACCCAAAACCCACTTACTTATTGTAAAATGCCAACAATGTAATTATGTAATTAAATAGGAGTACTGAAGTTTTAGATTAGAAAAAACAGCTCTTATATTAACATCTTTTGCCTTAAAAACATAGTAACACACATGCCACTGGTTCCCCACCACTGCAGTAGGGTCAGAAAAGTACCTCCGTGGCAGAGAACTTGTCTAGCAAGTGTAAGATTCTGGGTTCTATGCTCAGGACAGAAGAAAAATAAAAACAAAGCCAACCAACCAACCAAAGATAAATCAAGTCAGTATAAGGAAAGAATCAAGTACTTGGCATATTTTTTAACTTGAGTATTGTACTTCAGTGTAACTAAATAATTGATGAGGGAAAGATTCTCTTCATATATCAGTCACCAATTGAAAATAAAAATAATTTGAGTATAATTTTTTGCTATCTCTCATGAATATATCGAGGCAATTATCTTAAATGACTGTATTCCATAAGGAGAGGCCTCCACCCATTATGGAACTGTTTTCCTTAAATCACTAAACCTAAATCTGATGAGTCTCTAGATTTATATTTATATTTTTATTTTTTTTGAGACAGGGTCTTGCTTTGTGGTTCAGGCTGGCCCTGAGCTAGCCTCAAACTCACAGCAATCCTCCTGCCTCTGCCTTCCAAGTGCTGGGATTACAGGGATGAGCCACTATACCCAGCATTCTGGTATGTGATGCTGATTGTTGGTGGCATGAGTCACCATGCCTGGCATTGTGGTATGTGGTTACTGGGGATTGAACTTGGGCCTTTGAACTTGCAAGGCAGGCCCTGGAAGCACTGAGCTAAATTCCTGGTCCCTAGATCTATATTTTTTTATACATACGTATGGCTGATTCATTTCACTTAAAATGATGGTCTCAAGGTGCATCCATTTACCTAGAAATGTCTCAAGATTATTCTTCTTCATGGCACAGTAGGGCTTCTTTATATATAAAAACCACATATTCTTTGTTTCTTCATCAGTTGATGGACATCTAGGCTGTTTCCATAATTTGACTGTTACAAATTGTGCTGCTGTAAACCTTTATCATTAATACCTGGGCCAATAGTGATGAATCTGACATATGTGTTTTTTCTTTTAAGGCAAAAGAAGTTCGTGTATGAGTTGTTTTTTCTAAACTAAAACTGTAGTATTCAGGCTTAACTGCAGGGACAGCGCTTTGCAATAAATAATTGGGGTTTGGGTCCCAGTGTGGGCACTCATTAATGAAAAGGTTTGCCATCAATGCTCCAAGTATTCACTTTTGTGGCTGCTGAGAGCTGGAAACAGGGCAAGTCTGAGTTAAGATGTGCTTAAGTATAAGATGCACATGAACAGTGAAGGCTCAGTGAGAAGTTTTTATAGCAAGTATTTCAAATTATTTGTATGTGTATTATTAAGCATTATTTTTCATATAACATTAAATATACTTCATCTGTGTCTTTTGTCTTTGTTAAGAGTAGTTAGAATGCATAGGTCCCTGTCTGTCTTGGGTGGCAATTTGTTGAAGGCTCTCTTTAATGGCCAACTGTGTCATAAGGGTGTCCACATTACACTATTACATTGGCAGGATTTCTCTGCTTTTTCTCTGCCTTGAGTATTTGTCTTTTTCCTCATAAGATATGTTATCACAGAATTGCCTTTTTGGGCAAAACAAAGTTTTCTGGAAGGTGAGGAAGGGAGAGAGATTACTGTTTATATTGTAGACATATTTATAGAGAGAAAATCCTTCCTCCTCCAAATCCATACCATTTACATTTGTTTTTTAAAGGCAGATAAATTGCACTTAAAACTAAATGGGAAAAAATTATTCAGCTTATGTATTTTTCTTTCTTTCTTTTTTTTTTGCGGTGCTGGGCATCACACCTAGTCTCATGCACGCTAAGAAATTGCTATATTACTAATAAATCTTCAGCCAGTGCACTATCTTATATGACATTTCTTGACTTAAATCTGACTATGAGGTTTCTTCCCTATTTATATTCATGGCTATTTGTTTGGGATTAGTTACTTCTTTATTAGTTGAGTTGGGCATGGTAGTGGCATGCCTGCAGTCCCAGCACTCAGAGGCTGAGCCAAGAGGATCACAAATGTGTGCCCAGCCTGACCAACACAGAGTCTTAAGTCCCTATCTCCAAAGTAAAATGTAAAATGATCAGGGAATGTAGCTCAGGCCAAAAAGAAAACAGTAGACATTCTCACTTGTTTATTTTCCCACATAAATTTAAAAGAAATTTTATTACTGGTTGAGGATTTTGCTCAGTGGTTCTGACGTCTTCTTTGCAAGTGCACGGTCCCGAGTTTGATCCCCAGTAACCACACACCGCAGTGCTGGGCATGGTGACTCACACCCATCAGCAATCAGTACTACATACCACAAAGCCAGGCATGGTAGCGCATGCTTGTATTCCCAGTACTCAGGACACAGAGGCAGGAGGATTGCTGTGAGTTCCAGGCTTGCATAGGCTACATAATAAGCTCAGGGCAAGCCTGAACTACAAAGTGAGACCCTGTTTAAAAAAAAAAAAATTGTTTTATTACTTTTCATGAAAATTCTTGAGATTTTTAAAAAAACTTTGTAACTTTGTGCAAAGTAATTTTAGAAAAATAATAGTCTCTGTATTCAGGTTTGAGGGATATCTCCTTTTAAATTTTTTTTTACATCACATTTTAGTGTAGTATCTTTACACTATCATAAATAAACCTTAAAGATTCCTAAATATCTAAGAATTTTATTACTAATGTGAATCTCATTTTTTATATTTTCCAGCTGTGGACATAAGATTCAACTCAATATATGATCTTATAACAATATAATCATAAAGTATAAAATACTAGTATTCTAGTTTTTTAAAAGTTAAAGCTTTTAATGTTTATTATATTGCTCAGAAGATCTAAACAAGTCAAAAAATGGTTGGTAAAAAATGGGTCCTTATTTTGTTACTATTACTGTACAATTTTATTTTAAGTTTTAAACTGTTTTTATAAAGTGTGAGCAGTAGTTGTGAAATACCTATCCTAGATGTAACTTAATCTATGAGCTAGTAGTTACCATATGGTTCCCTCAAGTTTAAAGAATTAGCACAGATTAATGTTTTTCAGTTCTTGAAGCAGTAATTAGACAGCAAGGAACGGCTAAATGGCAGGGTTTTGGACCTAATCAAGTCATTTTTAATCTATCTTTAATAATGTCTAAATGCTAAAAAATTTAAACCTTTAGGGCTGGGAATTTAGCTCAGTGGTTCTGGCACCTGCCTTGCAAGTGCAACGGCTGGGTTCCACCCCTGGTAGCCACATACAACAATGCCAGGAGTGGTGATTCACACCCACCAGCAATCAAAACCACACACCACAGTGAAGCATGGTGGCTCACGCCTGTAATCCTAGCACTTGGGAGGCAGAAGCAAGAAGATTGCTATGAATTCAAGGCTGAGCTCAGGGCCAGCCTAACCTACAAAAGCAAGACCCTATCTTAAAAAAAAAATTAACCTTTAATATATATGCCATTTAAAGTCTCTTCTTGGAGCTAAGAATTAAGCTCAGTGGTGCTAAGTACGCTTAGCATATGTGAGGCCCTAGGTCCAGGTGCCCAGAATTTCTCACCCAATTCAAAATTCTACAGTGAAGTCTTTATTTATCTTACTTCCACAGTGATATCCATGGTAGAACCACTGACATTTCCAAAGTTAAAAAAATGAGGCTAAAAAAAAAGTGAAAAGCTGCACATAGGACTATACCTGTGATTTAATATGTGCTCAATAAATAGTTATAAAAGGACTGAAAATAAATATACAAAAATGTATTCCCAGATAGGTGACACAGAAATATAATCTTTCATTGTTATTTTTTTATTTTTTATGTAAGAACGTATCACTTTGATAATCAGAAATTATTGTATCAGACTGAAATTTCTCAAAACTATGAAGAGATTCATCATCTTCCTTATATACAGATGCTCCTCGAATTATGAAGTTACATTCCATAAATCCATCAAAATTAGATAATATTATAAGTCAAAGTGTGTAAATATACTTAAACCATACCCTTGCTTGGCAGCATACACCCTGTCGAGTATGGCTATTTTCTCTCGTAATGATAGGGCTATCTTGCTGCTACTTTCTGTCACTGCCCAGTATCACAGAGTAGTGAAAAGCATTCTGTTAGTTTGGGAAAGACCACATTTCCAGATAGGGAGCTACAGCATGCACATCACTTTTGTATGATTGTAATGTCAAACGGTTGTAAGGTGAATTATCCTAAGCTTGGGACTGTCTTTGTATGGCAGTTTCTTAGCTATCCCTCCTAACTCTAGTTTCTTCATTCTTGTTTTTTTAAGACAGGGTCTTGGGTCTGGGGATGTAGCTCAGTGGTGCCATGCCTGCCTGGCAAGCACAAGGCCCTGAGTTCAAGCCCTTGTACTGAAGAAAAAAAAAAAAGGGTTAAGGCTGGCCTTGAACTCACTGTGTAGCCCAGGCTGGTCTTCAGCTCACATCAATCCTCCTGCCACAGCCTCCTGAGTACTAGAATTACAATTATGGGCCACCACAACTGGCAGTTTCTCCATTCTTGAAAAAAGGCATCTAAATAGTAAATGACTGTTTCTTAAATATCTACTCAGATATTTATTTTAGTATATTTTCCTTTTATTTACTTCCAGTACTGTATTATCTCTACATACCAAGTGTCAACTTCTTTAGTCTAATAACCGATACCCCGTTTCGCTGCCTGAGAATTTCCAAGGTAAACAGCTCACAGTCACGAATGTCAGTAGGGCCACTCATTTTTCTGGTCTTAGTCCTATTTTTAAAGATATAATAGAATACTTGGCCTTTTGCCTATTGAAACACAGTGGAAGCTCAGCTTCTTCTGTGGGACCTCTTAGAATATTCTCTTAGACAGCATTTTACTTTTATTCCTTATAGTTCCAAATCTATTCCATGTAATTTAGTAATTGACCACAATAAGTGTCAGACTTAATGCTATCAGAGGATTCATAGCTTTCTAACACGAACTAAGCCTGTAAATGCCTTCAGATCAAGAAATCTGATTTATACTGCACTTATTTTATTGCCTCCACTTTCAGCCTTTGAGCATTCATCAAATACTCATTAAAAGGGAAACACTTGAAAAATCAGTCAACACATCTCATGCTGCAGGCAGGTAGCAATCAAGCCTTCTAATTCAGTTTTTCTAAATTTTCAGAGCAAATTCCAAAATATCCTATATATTTCCATTTAAAAATAAATATTGCTAACACCATTGGGCAAGTAAGACATATGGCAATATAGAATGCTTTGGTAGCACTATGGCTGTGACTTAAATTACTGTGGATCAAACTGCCAGAAGCTGAGAAGATAACTGAATTTTCCTCTTCCTTTATCCTCTAGTGAGGATGGAAGATAACTGTATCATGCCTATCGATGAAAATATTTAACAATAAAAAACTGAAAACACTTCTTTATAACTTAAATAATATAGTCTTACTACCAAATGTTTTAGTCATAGGATCTCTTGGAAGCTTGAATGGAAGCAAACTTTAGGGTTTTAATTATGGATGAAGCCACACAATTCTGGAAGAAGCAAAGTATAGCAAGCAGCCAAAAATGTTACACATATGATTTTACTCCAAATGGGCACATTGGCCAAATGGTGAGGCCCTGCGCAATCATAGACTTTGACCACCTTCTCTACAACCATCCAACAGGATCTGGAAAATCTGTTATCATAGATAGGAATTCTGTGCATTGACTGTGGCTCCAGTAAGGAAAAAATCAATTTTTCTTGTTTTTACAGTGCTTAATAGTTTTGAGCTGGGTCTAAACATATTACATACATTTTAAGGTCTTTTAAAATCTTCTTTCAAATAAAACATGGAAAGTGAGAAGGTATGTCTTCTATTTTAATGTCTTGCCCAAAGATTACCTTATCATTTTTTCTATAGTCATTGATTTTCTAGTTGACTGAATATATTTAACATGTGCAAACTTCATTTTTTTCATTTAAAATGAGAATACACTAAGTGCTCTTTATCTAATAAATGTTGTCTGGTGTGGTGGTGCCCGCTGATATTCCCAGCCCTCTGAGAGCCTGAAACATGAAGATTGTCAGTTCAAGCCTTGCCTGAGAACTTGATGATTCAGTAGACTCTGTCTCAAAATAATATATGAATAAAGTCCTGGGGATGTAGCTTTGTGTGAAGACCCTGGATTCAATCCCCAGTACTGAAAAAAAAAGATACTATTTCATTAATTCTACTTATTACTCCAAACAAAAACCATATAACTAAAAATCATAAAATTTATATAATACATTTTTAGAAAGTAGGAAAAATTTTGATACATGAGCCATGGAAACTTACCTTTAAAAGGCTAATGTTCCTTTTGAAAGCTGTCTCAGCTGCTTGCAGCTGAGATGCCTTTTCTGTGTTTTGAAGGCCAAGTTTATTTTCCATTTGCTGAAGTAACATTAATCTTTCTGACACTCTAGAAAAAAGTGGAGATTAAAGTGAAAAAACTTAAAAGCAAAAAAATTCATTTTTTATTGCTACTCACATTCATTCTAATGTCAGCTAATAGGACAGTGAAAAACTTAGTTCAATAAGTCTTAATTCAGTGGTGGCAAACCTATGGCACATAAGTTACTATGCTTTTTTTTTTAACTGAGTTTGTGGGGCTGGGGATTTAGCTCAGTGGTTCTGGCGCCTGCCTTGCAAGCACAAGGTTCCTAGTTTAATCCTCAGTAACCACATACAACATTGCCGGCAATCAATATGACATACCACAGTGCTGGGCGTGGTGGCTCACACCTGTAATCCTCACACTTGGGAGGCAGAGGCAGGGGGATTGCTCTGTGTTCCAGGCTCACCTGGGCTACATAGTAAGCCCAGGGCCAACCTGAACTACAAAGTGAGACCCTATCTCAAAAAAAAAAAAAAAAAAATTTAGTTTACTGATACATTTTAAGAATACATTACCTTCACATTTATTGTTGAGAATTTGTACCTGTACATGACATGTCTTAATTTTTTTGTGCTTTTAAGACAAAAGACGCTAATGTATGAGTTGTTTTTTCTAAGCCTCAGTATTCAGGTTTAATTGCAGTGTTTGCACTTTGTGATAGAGTTTTAGGTTGTAATTTGTACTCATCTCTGAAAGGTGCACCATCGCTACCTTAAATTAATATGGGTAACACTAATTCATTTTCATTAACGTTTTTTATAAATGCCATAAGTACATGCTTCTGCTTTTTAGCCTCTGTGGTCTTTGGGAATTATTTTAGAATGCTGAAGATGTTTTAATTTTTGGTGAAAATGCAAACTGTAATACATATCTCCCAGTACACATAGTTATATATACCTCCTCAAACACATACATTGATATAACTTGCTATATGAAACCTTCTGCTTAACACTTCAATACCCCTGAATCTCATGTTACACATTTAGAATTGTGCTAAACTTCCATATGTCTGAAGAAGCAATAAAAATATTTTTTCTTCTTTTTCCAAGAGAAAGATGATGGTTTTATATATGAGTGAGAGACATGTGTATATATACTGTATAAGTAGGTAAAACAGTAACTGATGAGAGATACAAAAAGTTCTAAGTAAATTTCAAACTACTTTAGATCTAATACACTTCAAAAATGGCTGGATGGTCAAATCCTTGTTTTATACATTTATGGATTCTTTTACATTATGAAAAAGAAAACATGTCAAATGAAAAACACACCAATATGATACATAAGATTAACACCTTTTCTGATAATTCCAAATGTTTTGAAGAAACACTGTGTTATATTGTCTTACCGTACAACCAAAACCTGCTGTCTTAGGGCAGTCACATTTTGTTTTGTTTTTGTTTTGTTTTTTGAGACAGGGTCTCACTTTGTGGTTCAGGATGGCCCTGAGCTCAGCCTCCAACTCACATCACAGCAGTCCTCCTGCCTCTGCCTCCCGAGTGTTGGGATTACAGGCGTGAGCCACCACGCTCGGCACTGTGGTATGTGGTACTGGTTGCTGCTGGGGTGAGTCTCCACGCCCAGTATTGTTATGTGGTTGCCAGGGATTGAACCTGGGCTCTTGTGCTTGCAAGACAGGCTCCAGAACCACTGGGCTAAATCCCCGGCCCGGCAGTCACATTTTTTGTAAGGAAAATATTTCAGAAGGGCAAGTAAGAAGGTCTGGTAATTAATTAAATGGAAAGCCAGAAAGCCTACCCAGAGAAGAGAAAGAGGGCTGATTTTAGATATGGGAACATGACTGACTATACAGTTTTCAGGACCTGGGACAAAATAATTGAAGACTGACAGAGAGCTTTAAACCAGGTGTTTAAATGAATATGTAGCCCACATACCCATGAACTTGATGCTAACAATAGATAGTTTTAGAGAAGTCCTCAACATATCGATGAGGGATTTGAAAATTTAAGAGGAAAGGGAATTTATCTAGTAATTAGTAAAAATGTAAGGTGATATAGGACATATACTTTTTAACTGTGGTTATTCTTAAGAGAAACTGAAATTCGTTCTATAAGATCTCAAGCATAATAAAGTAAAATGAAACTCTTTCAAATTTTTGAGTTCTTAGTGCAAAAGTTTCAGCAGTGAAACAAGTACTCTCTGTTAAGATTAGCTTTATTGAAACTTACATTTCTTCATGTCTTTTAGAAAGCTGAACTTCTTTAGTGAATGAGGAGAACATCTTCAAACAAAGCTGTTATAAACTTTCTGTTAAATAATAAAACGTTTAAAGTTATTTGTGTTGCAGTATTTGTTCCTTTACTACAACCCAGTGGTTTTTCTCAGAGGCGAAAATAAACCCTAACACATAACAATGCATGAAGTCAGACTACATTTAAAGACACTTTATTCAGGACCCATGGCCTTAAATAGGCCATATTCATCCAAGAACACCACGAGCCAGGTAAACTCAACGTATTTCACATTCCCCCTCTTTTTTCCAGAGTCTAACCTTACTCAGAACTAAAAACAAACAAGCAGCTGGTACTAAGAGTAGTGAACATTTTATTGTATCAACAGACAGAGAAAAATCTACTCTAAGTCAGCACAGGAACACCACCTCTTTTGCGTGTGCACACGCACGCACACAGAGACAGAAAGGCAAACAAGTACGAGAACCAACTGGAAACCCACGGACTTTCTTTTATTGGAAGACTGCCCAGTTGTACCATCTCCCTTCCAAACAGAACTGAGTACTTTTGCTGTGTAACTGTGAGGAAAAGCACGATTAAGTGCCTCCACCTTACCCTGGCTCCGCAGCATCTCTTCGGGAGAGTCCAGGAAGAGCCGTCTTCGCGAGGTACGGGCAGGAGCTAGCTCAGCCTGGCTAGGGCGCCTGGGCCGAGACGGACACGGGTCTGGTGGAACGTTCTGAGGGCCAAGCTCGAAGGCTCGTCCCCGGGAAGGGCCCAGACGCTGGCGGTGCTTGACCTAAGGGAGGAGAAAGACGCGAAGGAGGCTTTCCTAGCTGCCTGAAGTTAAGCCCGACGGGTGGCGACCGGCCTGAGCGCGCCGCGCGGGGAGCAGCGCAGGGCGAGCGCCGGCCCGGGGTTCGCGTCCGCAGGCTGCCCCGGGCGGGCTTCCCTTCAGCACCGCGGACAGCGGGCCCTTCGCGCTCGGCCCCGCGCGCGGCTTCCAGGGGTCTCGCGCCAGGCGCCGCAGGTCGCTCCCCAGCGCCTTCTTCCCGGTCTCCTTTCGGCGACGGGGCCGAGCCACGCAGCACCCAGGAGGCGGCGCACAGCGGGCCACGGCTCGGGGACGGCCGCGTCTGCACCTCAGACAAACCCGGCCGGGGCAACTTCTGCCTTCGGGGCTCACCGACTCAGAGTGGCTCTAGGGCCGCCCCTGCTCCCGCCGAGAGCCGACCAACTCCTGAGCTGCCCCTTCACATCCTCCTCCGCGGCCCCGCTCACGCCTGCGCCGCGGCCGGACGCGCGTTCTTGCCCTGCGGCGGGACTCGCGCCGGGCGCCCACCTCCGGGGCTTTCCGGCGGGAGCTGCCTACTGCGCCGGCGCCGGCCGGCCTGGGCGTGGTCGCGCCGACGTCTGTGCGCGCGTGGCGCGGTGACGTCACCACATCTTTATAAGGGGGCGCGCGGCGGGGAGCGCCGGCTGGGAGGCGGGTTGAGGCGGTTGGTGGGGTGTGCGCCGCGGGGGGCGCTGCAAAGGTCTCCGGGAGCCTTCGGGGAAGTGCGTTTGCTAGGAGCGCCGTGTGCAGGCCTTCCAAACTGGTATGTCCACTTGGGAAAGGTCCTCCCCGGAAGGCGCAGCTGCCTTCCTAGAAACCGGACTGCGCGAGGAGAGTGCGGGAGAGCGGTGAAGCTTTCCAGCCCTGCACTCGGCGTCCGGGCTCGCGCTCCGCCGAGTTTTTCCACCAACGCTGTGGCAGCCCCGGAGCGCCGGCCCGCTCGGGTTTCGCACCCCGTCCCCCCGGGCTGACGGGCTGTCCGTCCAGGTGTTGACGCGCGCTGCTCAGTCCAGCGACGCCGAGTGAGATACGAGTACCGTTAGCCTTAGTTCGCACACCAGGAAGCGCGTTGGGCCTTTCATGGGGGCGTAGCTCGAAGCCGGCAGCTCCTCGTTGTGCTTCCCACGGCGCTCAGAACATGTTCTTGATGAGCCCTGTGTGCGTCCCCAAACTTTTCCCCTTGAAATAACTGCGATATATGATCCTGTCCATCCTTAGTTTCCAGACCAAAAAGAGTTCAAGGGAGGGAAAGTCGTCTTTCTAAAGGCTACTCGGTTGACCAAGGTAAAGGCACTCTAGGTGTTTTTCTGTTTTTCCTCCCGGAATTCGGACATAAAACTTATTTCCTGGGCTGGGGATTTAGGAGTGGTGTCGCATCCGCCTCACAAGTAGTAAACCGCCCCCCCCCCACACACACCCCAAAAAACAACCACTTCTTATTTGTTGAGGCCATGGAACTTCGTTTCCTTCGCTTGGAAATCCCTTCCACACACTCCAGTCCGGTGTCTGGTAACTCAACAGCTACATCCTCACAAGCATTTCCTGAACCCCGACTACTGTGTCAGGTTGCCACCTTTTGGGCCCCTTATATTCCTGTGTCATTTTCTCCACAACACCGCACACGGGCCCTGTACTGTACAGTCACTTGTTCTTTTGTTTACGAGGGCATTCTCCGTTAGAAATTGAACTGAAGGGCGAGTGTGATTTCTCGTCTGATTTCCTGCTCCAACCTGAGCAACTACAACTGTCGGAGTGAACCAGACAGTTCTTGCCCACTGAAAGTCCACTATGAATTCAGAGAGCTCTGTCTTGAGTTGGAGGACATATTCGGTTAATACTTTTTTCCAGCCTTACACTTGGCTAAAAGATGCAAATCCGGCCCCTAGGTGAACCTGTACTCCAACAGTCGAATAGATCTTTTGTATGGTTATAGCCTCTTGTGTTATCTTCTGTAAGTTTATGTATAAGAATTTTTAAGCTGAAAATGGACAACAGAGTGCTGTCTGTCAAGAGGGCTGACAGGCAGCCCGTTAAAGCATTGTATGTTGTTGCTGAAGACAAACTTGCTTACCTTCTCCTGCTTTGTATAAGTTGGCACAGTAGAGCTGTTGGAACAAACCCAGGTATTTCAGCTTTGAGCCTGGCTTTTTTTTTTTTAAAGTCAGTGTCTGCTGTAGTTGCAAACCAAAGTATAAAATTGACAAGTGTCTCGAAACTTTTAGGAAATAGTAGCCTGAAATACGCTACAGAAACTGTCAGGGATCTCATGATTCCTTTATTTTTTAAATTTTATTTTTCTTTATTTTTGAGACAGGGTCTCGTTTTATAGTTCAGATTGGCCCTGAACTCACTTTGTAGCTCAGGCTAGCCTGGAACTTGTGGCAATCCTCCTGCCTCTGCCTCCAGAGTGCTGAGATTACAGGCCTAGGTGACCGCACCCAGGATTGTGATACGTGTCACTGGGGACCTTGTGCTTGCCAGGCCGATGGATGGAACGACTGAGCTAAATCCCTGGCCCTACGACTCCCTCTTAATGCCATATTGTATATAGGATCCTTTCTTTTGGAGGCACCTGGCTGGCTAGGAAGACTTTGTGGAAATGGCACATTGTATTCATTAGTGAATATTTAAAGGTAAATTTCGGTGTGTTCTGGAGTGATGTCTGCCATTTTAAATGTCTACCACTCGATGTCTACCATTCACATTACTGCAGCCTGTTCAGTAACAGTTGGCCCATAGTGTAGTAAGTTGATATTTCCTAAACCCTGCGTTCAGTGCCCCCTTACTCTCACTCTTAGCCTCATTATTTGGGAGGCATTGTGTCTTTCAGGCAGACATCCTATAAGGATGTATTTATTAAGTACTTGTAAGATGTAATCTGCTCTTAGCCTAGAATCTGGCCGAGCTGTTAAGATAGATGCACACAAGCTGGAAGATGGTGATTGACAACAAACTGAACGCTCATTCTGCACAGGCCCTTGCCAGGAGTGACCTCATGTAATTGTACATCCCCGGTGTAAGGCTGATGAAGTGCTGTTACTATTTCCATTTTTATAGTTGAGAAACTTAGAACTTAGAGAAATGACTGACTGAAGAATTCAGTGCTGGTAAATAAACTGCAACGTGTTGATGTTGTGGTTTTTTCCAATAAACAATGCATATTTTATTTTTCTGACGGAAGAAGAGGTCCACAAGGGAGGTAATTTCTGCTGTCAGTTCACAGGTGTCAGGTCATTTTTAATTTTTGTTTTTCTCATGGTCACAAGTTGCAGTCAATATTGAAAGCGTAGTCATGGTCACTTGGCTTACTGGTCACTTTTGGTGAATCAGTACGTTGTAGTGGAAGCACATGGCTGAAGTCAGGGAGTGAAAAGATCGATCGTGTGATAAAAAGGTATCACAGACTCTGAGGGTAGTAGAGGAGGACAGGTGTCGTGGTTACTTTCTTTGCGGTTGAGACAGAATCCCTGACACCTGCAAGTGAAAGGAGGCGAGGGTTTTTCATAATTTTGTCTCAGTTTGTAGAGGTTTGAGTCCATAGTTGGATGACTCGGAGGCAGGGCAGAAAGACGGGGCACGGCAGAAGAGAAGCTTCTCATGTCATGTTGGAACGGAAGCAGACAGAGACGGAGAAAAGGAGGAGTTGGAGGAGGGAGATAAACCCCACAGCAGACCTCCAGTAACTTGCTTCTTCTGAGGCTGCCTCCTACCAGCAAGTCATCTGTAAGTCCCCGTCATCCAGTCACCGCCCCAAAGCCCTGCAGCTCAGGACATGAGGCCCTGGTGGGACATCCAGGGAAGCAGTAACCAAACAGAGCTAGAATAGTCCAGCATTTTGGAAGCCTGCAGTATACTGAAAATGGTGGGTTTTGGAAATCTGTTTCTGTGGTGAGACGTTGTGTG
Organism: Petromus typicus; assembly: GCA_004026965.1. Classification (NCBI taxonomy): domain Eukaryota; kingdom Metazoa; phylum Chordata; class Mammalia; order Rodentia; family Petromuridae; genus Petromus; species Petromus typicus. The sequence goes on along the minus strand of PVIR01018891.1, from coordinate 3,935 downwards.
GGGTGTGATGCATGAAGGAAGTGTCTTGTAGATAAATTGTGCCCATTTCAGGGGAGGCTTTGGTTGAGTGAAGTGCCGGGAAGAACTTTATCTTCTTTTCCCAAATTTTGAAGAGTGAATTTTTCCTGGCCGTGAATTTGATAGTGGAGGTGGGACAGTAATAAACAAAAGGAATTCCTGGAGCAGGTGGGACTAGTGAGTAGAGAATTAGAAATGAGGACAGATCAGCAATTCATGGGGTGGGAAAGGAATGATGAGATTTAAAGATTGAGGAATAATTAAAAGAATTGCGAAATCCTTGGCTCTTTTCAAACTTCAAGATGCTTACAGTAAGTTCTGTTAGAGTGTATAGAGAAGCCATTTCTGTGGACCCCCTCTGAGATTACTTTTGGTATACTGCTACTAAGGAAGAACCCATGACTAAATGGAGTTGATTTTTTTTCCCGGTTCAAGAATTTGGTGACGTGCATCCAGTTGCCTGTATGTCAGTTTTTGTCACTTTGAGATAAAATCATTAGAATTTTGCTTATTCCATATTTGTACTCTAACCATGGGAGAATGTTTTACACGTAAAACATACCAAAATCCTCTAAATTGTTACGGTGTATATATTAAACCTCACGCGCTGCTAGGTGGGGGAATTGGCTGACTGGATCAGGTGCACGCGATGCAGGGTCAGGTGCAAGAGATACAGGAGCAGGTGTACGCGATAGTGATATCTGGTCAGGTGTATGTGATACTGGATCAGTGCACTTGGGGTTTCTGCCTGGGTGTAAGGTTGGGAGGTGTAACCTCGTGGGTCACTGGGGGTGTGGCCTGGCAGGCGTATCTCCCTCTTCTCCTGATTACTCTCTACTTCTTGCCATCAGGTCATCGACTATTTTTGCTTCTGTCCTCCTGGTCTTCCTTGCTCACCCGCCTTGGAACCAGCTGACTATGGACTGACTGTATCCTCTTCTAACGGTAAGCCAAAATAAACCCCTCCTCCTCCAGTTGTGGCTGTTTGGTCTTTGGCCCAGCCAGGAGAAAGTAATTAAGACAATTGGGCTGGTGGTTTTTTCTTTGTTTTTTTGCAGTACTGGATATTGAAATTGGGTCTTGTGCTTCCAAGGCGGACACAGTACCATTTGAGCTAAATCCCTGGCCCTGGGGTGATAGATTTTGACCAGAGCTACTTTATAATCGGCACCACTTTAGGAGGTTTGTTTGTGGACCAAATGTCAGTTTAAGTCCAACAAAATAAAATGCTGCCATAAAGACATCATTATCACAGTTGGTTCACATGTTACATGTATTTGCTGGTAATGTAAATTTGATTCTAGATGTTTCAAATGAGAATTTGCAATTTTTTCCTTTCTTCGGGGAAGTAAATGAATAACCTTACTAGATTGAAAGTTTAAGAAAGGCTTAGAATTTTACATTAAATATAGACATGTTAGTTTTTAGAAAATCATTTATATATACATTGTTTTGGCTTTTTTGAGATATGGTCTCGCTTTTTAGTTCAGGGTGGTCCTGAACTCACTATGTAGCTCAGGCTAGCCTGGAAATCACAGCAATCCTCCTGCCTTTGCCTCCAGGTGCTGGGATTACAGGCATGAGCCACCATGGCCAGCACTGTGGTATGTGGTTACTGGGAATGGCATTCAGGACCTTGTGCTTGCCAGGCAGATGCTGGGACCACTAAGCTAAATTCGCAGCCCTCAGTATACACTTCTTTGTTTTTGTTTACTCTCCAGATTTCTGTAATTTAAAGTTCACAACATCCTTTTGCCTTCTCCCTTCCAGCTGGGTACAATTTAGAAAGTCCCCTCTCCCAGTAAACTCACTTATGTCTGACTGTTTAATCCAGGGTTTTCTTTTCTTTTTTTGTGTGTTGTGTTTTTTCAGACAGGGTCTCGCTTTGTAGTTCAGGCTGGCCTCAAACTTAAATCACAGCAATCCTCCTGCCTCTGCCTCCTGAGTGCTGGGATTACAGGCGTGAGCCACCACGCCCGGCACTGTGGTATGAGGTACTGGTTGCTGCTGGGTGTGAGTCTCCACAACCAGTATTGTACGTGGTTATGGGGGGATCGAACCTGGGCCCTTGTGCTTGCAAGACAGGCACTGGAACCACTGAGCTAAATCCCTGGCCCCCAATCCAGGGTTTTCTCAGGGTAGGCGTTTTCTAATTCATGGTCTTCTTGTGTGTTTCCTTATTTTTTGCGTCTCACCTCCCCCATTTACTCTTCTAATCCCATAACAACTTTGTCTTTGGCTCGTTTTTAAGCAAGAAATTAAAAATCTTCTTAAGTCATACTTGACCACTTGGAAAGCTTTGTATCCTGCCATTCCCGTCTTTCTGTAATCCTATGCACTTGTCTTTATTGGAAATAGCTAATTTTTAATTCACTTGAAAACTTTGATGTAATTTCCTTTAAAAGCACAAGAGTTGCAATTTTCCTGAATTGTAATTTTTTTTTCATTATCTAACGATCAGTAATAATAGTGTCAGAAAAATTATGTAGTTTAATGGATTTTGGATAGTTTTACAAAAGCAAAAATGCCCATGTCCTTCATTTATATCAAAGCAGCATGAAGCAGACATTTCAGCTAATTTTCAAACTTCTTATAAAGAATACATTGCTCCTTTTTTGGAGCAGTGGTAGTTAAAGTTTTGGGCTTTCAGTGAGTGAACGAACAGCCCACTCCTGCATGCATGCCAAAGGTTTTCCACCAGTGACTTAGGGTTTCAAGTCCTGTTTTCAACTCTGAGTTTAGTTTTCTCTTAAGTTTCTCTTTTTTATTTCTTTTGAAGCAGTAATTTGTTAACCTGAAGGCTGAATAACTATACTGAGTTTATTCTTACATATTTGTAAATATTGGATGTGAATGAAAATTTAAAACAAGGGTATAAAATTTCACTTAGCTAAGTATACAGTAGAATTAAACTCATTTAGTGATCATATTTTCAAGGGGTATTAAGGTGAAATAATTTTTGAATATATTTTTGTGCGACTCTGCTTTTCTTTAATTTTTTTTTGGTGGGACATTAAAATTTTATTCAGAAATTCTGGCCACAGCAATAAAATCTAACAAATATTCACTGAACAGTCTTACTCCTGTTAGTAGCTGTATATTACATACAGTATCATAGAACGGGCCACTAGGATTAAAATCCACTAGAACATTTTCCATGTTACGTGACGACAGCAGCATTTCACAGAAATTTTTACCACATACATACACAGTACATATTCAATATTTTCAGTACACACAATTGCAGCGTATTATAGTCATATGACTAAGTTGCTATGAGTAAGTTGTTACTCGATACTGCATAGACATAACTGTAGCAGTTGAGCTAAGTATAATTTCAATTAATTTTATATATGTCCATGGCAGAGAGATGTGCAGGTTCCCAAAAAACAAGAGATCACAAATACTTTTTTAAAATAATGCTACCACAACATTACGTTGGGCAATATTAAAACCTTTACCACTGCATCAGTTTTTTAAAAAGTCTTCTGCTTATCAGAAATATTGTTGATGAAAAAAATTATAAAAGTGAATGCTCTCTTTAAAATAATTCATACTTTTATTTTTAGATTCCAATATGGCCCAGTGCTTCTTGTGCCTAAAGTGTTTTGTAATGTTCTGATGGGGTCATTTAACATGACTTCAAACCACCCAGGAAGTTTACAAGCGGCTTAAGTGCCTTGCACCCAAATTGTAAAAATCCCTGGCCGTCCTGATGAGAGCCAGGCACATATAAAAGGAATGCACTTGGGTTCATACCAAATGCCCTAGGATTAATCACACTATAAAATTACATGGTTTGAGGTAAATTTTTACAAATACCGTTGATTTTTGTCTAGTGTTAGCAAAACAAAAAATATTAAAAAATCAATCTGATGTTAAGATACAAGAAAGACCATCTTTATCCCCTTAAATAC
>PVIR01018890.1:18031-32798 GCA_004026965.1 Petromus typicus | reverse complement strand
AAAAAAAAAAAGTCAACAAATACCTGACCATAAATTCTGATGAAATAAGAAGCAAATGAAAAAGGTCCAGGTGTCCAATATCAGGTGATGCAAAAGGTCTCTCATAGTTAAAATAAGACACAAGCAATAATAAAGATACTGTAATAGGAAGACTGGTAGGAATAACAGTTCACACGTGGAAACAGTGAAAACCTTAAGAGGAACTGGAGCTTCATCAAGGAATTAAGTTCAGCAGATTGGGGAGCTGTGATATAAAGGTTTGAATAAGTTTTAAAAGACTTTGAAAATAAGGAGTTTAGATTAGTTTCTTAATGCAAGTGAACTCCTAACCTGTATATCCAGCCCCCTACCCTGACCTCAGACAGCTCCTTTCCTAGTCTTTTCCATCTTAGTTAGTGGAAAATCCATTCTTCAGTTGCTCAGGCCAGGGTCTTTCTAGTTCTTGATTTGCTAATACTTTATTAGTTAATACTATATCCAGTGTGTTGGAGAGTTTGTCAGCTGTACTTCAAGTCTATCTAGAATTGAACTCTCCACCACCTTCCCTGCTAGCACTCCCACCTTCCCCTGGATTACTGCAAGAACCTCTGGAGTCTACTACTTCCTACTCCTTCCACAGTCTCACTCTCACCTTCTGGGTAAGACTTTAACCTCAGAAGTCAAATGATTTCGTAAAAAAAAAAAAAAAACCTCAAACCAGTGAAATTATAATTCCTTGCTAATCTGCCTCGGGCTCCTCTTAGTTGTTTGGGTTGCTGTAACAAACTGTCCCAGACTGGTTGACTTATCAACCCAGAAAGCTGTCTGTCAGTTCTGGAATCAGGGCAGTCCAGGACAAGGTCCTGTGGATGTCTGGGGAGAACTCCTTCTTGCTCATAGATAGAACCTTCTCCTGCATCTTCTCACAGCACAAAGGCCCAGCAGAGCTTCTTTCATAAGGGCACTGATCTAGCTCATGAGATGTTCGTCCTCATCACCTACCCGTTTTCCAGGATGCCCCATACCATTGTGTTGCTGACTAGGTGATAACATATAAATTTTGTGGGGAAATAAACATTTGGGTGACAGCAGGACCTTTGCACTATTCTGGACCTACCTACCCAAAATGCTTTGCAGCCATCCCTTATTCTCCAGATAGTAATATAATGCTGGTCTGTACTTACGTTCCCTGCGAGGAGCCCTTTCTTGGTCATTCTAATTAAATTACAGCCATTAGTGCACATTTGATATTTCCTCTGTTTTAGCTTTGTTTTTCCATTACTATTTGTCACTTTAGGACCAAATATTTGGTTTTTACTGCTTTGTTTATACCTTTTTTATTAGAATGTGAGACCTGTATCTGTTTTATTCACTGCTACAGTCAATGTCTTGTTGGATACAAACAAGCATTCAATATCTATTACTGAATGAATGAATGGCCAGCTCTTCCCAAGGAGCGGGAGGGCTGAATTGAGCCACCCGGTGTATTTCTCACACACTGACTGATCAACCGTGGCCCTTTTTCTAACACAGACATAGGAAAGCAGGGAAGAAGGCCAAAAAGTAGAGTTTGTACACTTCTGAATGACAAGAGAGAAAATTAGGAAAGGGGAAAGTGGTATTGTAGAACATTTTGTTTTCTCCATATTCTGAGCTAAAAGCTAAAATAATATTACAGTTATGATTCGAGATTTCTCTGTTCAATTTGCCTGTTTTTTTTTTTTTAAATTGAAATCCTTGTCGGTACATTACATATACACATTGTGATTGCACTTCACAATGGGAGTGTGTATCAGTACAAGACACAACTTAATTCTCATTTTTTCTCACAGTCCCACCCACTCTACCACCCCCCTATATACATAAAATTTGTTTCCTTTCCTTTGTGTTATAATCTCATTTTTTCCCCTTTATCCTATTCCATTTTGAGGATTTTCTATTTCACAATATATAACATACAATTCTAGAACTCATTCACATCTTTATTTTCTCAGACCAGAGAAAAGATGCGATATGTACCTATCTGTGACCTACTTATTTCACTTATGAGGATATCCTCAAAGTATGTCCATTTAAGTATAAATGATTCAAACTTATCATTTTTTATGGCAGAGTAGTACTCCATTCTACTGAAGAACCATAGCTTTTTTATCCCGTCTCCAGTTGATGGTCATTTGGGTTGTTTCCAAGATGTAGCAATCACAAATTGGGCTGCTATAAACATGGGTGAACATATTTCACTGTGATATGAGTCTTTTAATTCTTTTGTGTATATACCTAGCAGAGCAATGGCCGGGTCAAATGGGACCTCCAATCTTAGCTTTTTGAGGAATCTCCAAACTGTTCTCCACAGGGGTTGTACAAGTCTGCAGTCCCACCAACAGTGGAGAAGAGTTGCTTCTTCTCTGCAGCCTTGCCAACATTTGCCGTTGGCTGATTCTGAAATGGCAGCCATTCTATGTGGAGTGAAATAAAATCTCAATGTTGTTTTCATCTGCATCTCTCAAATGACTCATGATGTTGAGCATTTCTTCATATGCTTCTTAGCTGCTCTTACTTCTCCCTCTGAAAAGTATCTTCCTCTGAAAAGTATCATTTCAGATACCCATTTTTGAATTGGGTCATTAAATTTGGGTGGGCTGATTTTTTAAAGCTCTTTATATATTCTAGATAGTAACCCTTTGTCTGAGGAACAGGTGGTAAAGACTTTCCCCCACATTATTGATTGCCTTTTTGCTCTGTTGGTGCTTTCCTTTGCTGTGCAGAAGCCTTTTAAAAGAATGAGGGACCATTTGCTGATTTCTTCTGCCAATTCCTGTGCTATAGAGATTTTGTTCAGGAAGTCCTTCCCTAAGCCAATGTCTTCAAGAGTTTTACCTAACTTGTTTTGCAGTAGGTTTAGAGTGCTTGTTTTAATATTTAGGTCTCTTATCCACTTTGATTTTAGCTTGGTCCATGGTGAAAGAGCTAGATCTAGTTTTAGTCTTTGGCAAGTTAAATCCCAGTTTTTCCAGAACCATTTGTTGAAGAATCTATCTTTCCTCCATTGAGGATTTTTGGCTCCTTTGTCAAAGATGAGGTGGCTCAGTGTATCTGGAGTAGTTTCTGGATCTTCAAATCTACTCCACTGATCCTCAGACCTGTTACTTTGCCAGTACCAGGCAGTTTTTATCATGGTGGCTTTATAGTATAGTTTCAGGCTCGGGGTTGTAATACCCCCCAGCATATCTCTGTTGCTTAGAATTGCTTTGGCTATTCTAGGTCTTTTGTGGTTCCCGATTAAAGTTTGTATTTTTTTCTCTAGATCTGTGAAATATGCTGTCGGGATTTCAATCGGGATTGTGTTGAATCTGTATAGTAGTTTTGGGAGTAGAGCCATTTTGATGATATTGGTTCTTCCTACCCAGGACCAAGGTATGTTTTCCATTTTTTGATATCATCTTCTATCTTCTTTTTCAGAGTGCTATAGTTTTCAGAGTAGTGGTCTTTCAGCTCCTTTGTTACATTGATTCCTAGATATTTTTTGCTGGGTGTTGTTGTGAAAGGGACTGACTCTCCAATTTCTATCTCACTGGGTCTACTGTTTGTGTATACAATGTCTATTGATTTTTGAACATTGACCTTGTAACCAGCCACATGGCTAAATTTGGTGATTAGGTCCAGCAGTTTTTTAATTGAGTTTTTAGGATCTTCTAGGTAGAAGTATCATGTTATCAGCAAATAATGACAGTTTAACTTCTCCTTTTTCTATCTTTATTCCTTTTATTTCTTTCTGTAGCCTAATTGCTATGGCTAATATTTCCAGAACTATATTGAACAGAAGTGGTGAGAGATGGCATCCTGGTCTTGTTCCTGATCTTAATGTCAAAGGTCTCAATATTTGGCCATTTAGTATGATGCTGGCTGATGGTTTCTTGTAGATAGCTTTTATTAATTTGAGATAGAGACTATCTATTCCAATATTCTGTAGGGTTTTGAAAATAAATGGGGGTTGTATTTTGTCAAACATTTTTCTGCATCAATTGAGATGACCATATGGTTTTTGTCCTTGAGCCTGTTAATATAGTATATAACATTGACTGATTTATGTATGTTGAACCATCCTTGCATGCCTGGGATGAATCCAACTTGCTCAGGGTGTATAATCTTTTTGATAATTCTCTATATTCTGTTTGCCAGTATCTTATGGAGGATTTTTGCATCGATGTTCATTAGGAATATTGGCCTGTAGTTCTCTTCTTTGGTTGGGTCTTTCTCTGCTTTTGGAATCAGAGTAATGTTGCTTCCAGGAATGAGTTTGGGAGTATTGCTTCCCTTTCAATTTCATTAAAGAGTTTAAGAAGTAGAGGTACTAACTCTTCTTTAAAACTTATATAGAATTCAGCAGTAAAGCCATCAGGTCCAGGACTCTTCTTTGTTGGCAGGTTTTTAATTACATTTTCAATTTCAGAGATTGATATTGAGGTATGTAACATTTCTATATCTTCTTTATTCAGCTTTGGGAGTTCATATGTATCTAGAAATTTATCCGTTTCTTCTACATTTCCATTTTATTGAAGTATAAATTTTTAAAGTAGGTGTTTATTATCCTCTGGACTTCTTTTGGGTCAGTATTAATTTCTCTGTTCTCAGTCCTAATAGCATAGATATGAGCCTTTTCCTTCCTTTGTTTAATAAGGTTGGCTAAGGGTCTATCAATTTTGTTTGTCATCTCAATGAACCAACTTTTTTATTCATTGATTTTGAACAATTCCCTTGGTTTCTATTGCATTAATTTCTGCCCTGATCCTTATAATTTCTTGCCTAATGTGAGCTTTGGGTTTGTCTTTCTCCTCTCTTTGTAGTCGCTTGAGGTTTAGCATTAAATTTTTTATTTGAGCTTGCTCCACTTTCTGGATGTAGGCCTTAAATGCTATAAATTTTCCTCGTAGAACTTTTTTCATTGTGTCTCATAAATTTCTATATGTTGTATTGGGGTTATCATTTAGTTGTAAGAACTGTTCAATTTCTTCTCTAATTTCTTCTGTTACCCATTGGTTGGTGAGCAGAGTGTTGCTCAGTTTCCATATGTTTGTGAGGATCCTGAGCTTTCCTTTGCTATTCAGCTCCAATTTCAGGGCACTATGGTCTGACAGTATATAAGCAATAACTTCGTTCCCTTTATATTTGCTTAAACCTGTTCTATGAACAAGCACATGGTCTATTTTGGAGAATGATCCATGAGCAGCTGAGGAGAATGAAAATTCTGATTTTGTGGGGTGAAATACTCTGTAGGCATCTATTACGTCCATTTTCTGATGAGTCTGGTTTAGCTCAAATACTTTCTTATTGACTTTTTGTCCAGTTGATCTGTCTCTTCGTGACAGTGGGGTATTGAGGTCCCCTACTACCATTGTATTGGAGTTTATCTGGTTTTTCAAGTCTGTTAATGTTTGTTTTATATAGTTAGGTGCATTAGAATTAGGAGCATAGATATTTAAGATTGTTATTTCTTTCTCCTGGATTTTTCCCTGTACTAAACGATAGTGTCCATCTTTATCTCTATCAGTTTTGACTTGGAGTTTATTCTGTCTGCAAATAAAATCGCCACTCCTGCTTTCTTGCTGTTTCCTGTCACATGGAGTGTTGTTTTCCATCCCTTTACTTTCAGTCCATGGGTTTCTTTCTGAATTAGGTGTGTTTCTTGTATGCAGCAGATTGTAGGATCTTGCTTCTTGATCCACTCTGTCAGTCTGTATCTCTTAATTGGAGCATTGAGTCCATTGACATTAATCGTTATGACTGATATAGGAAAATTTAGTATTGCCATGTTTTCCTATTCTTGGCTCTGTTATTCTACTTTTGCCCCTTTCCCATCAATTTCTTGTTTGTTCCCATGGACTGACTTGGTTAGGTCTCATGGATTTGTAACTTTCCTTATTTTTCTCCAAGGTATTCTTGAGAATGTTTTAGAGCACAATTTTCATATTTGTGAAGTTTTTCAGGTGTTCTTTGTCATGGAAGTATCTTATTTTCCCATCAATTTTGAAGGATAGTTTTGCAGGATACATCAGTCTGGGTTCGAAGTTTTCCTTTTGGGCTTGAAAGACTTCACTCCAGGCTCTTCTTGCATTGAGTGTCTGAGTTGAGAAGTCCGCTGTGATCCTGATGGGCTTCCCTTGGAATGTAACTGTTTTCTTTTCTCTGGCTGCTTTCAGGATTTCATTCTTTTTTTTTTTTTTTTTTTTGATATCTGGAACTTTTATAATTATATGCCTAGGTGTAGATTTTTTCACGTCATGGGCATGTGGAATTCTGTATGCATCATATATTTATATGTCCAATTCTTTTCCTTTTCCTGTGCTGTTTTCTGCCATTATCTCTGTGAATAGTTTTTTTTAAACGTATTTTGTATTGTCTCTTGCTTCCTCAGTGATTCCAATCAATCTTATGTTATTCTTCTTTGAATCATCTGGCGCTGTTGGACTGATTTTTCATTATCCCTTGCTTTCATCCATAGATTATGCCTTTCCTGTTCATTGGTTGAGATCCTGTCTTCTAGATCTGAAATTCAGTCTTCTGCCATATTCATTCTATTGCATAAACTTTCACTTTCTTTCTTAATTTCCTGGACTTCTGCTTGTAGGTGTTTAAAAGATTCCATTGCTTTTACTATCTTGGATTCCATCAACTTGATGATTTCCTCTTTAGCTTTATTAATCATTGTGTTGACTGTGTCCAATATCTCTGCTTTCATCTCAGAAATCAGTTTTGATTTCCATTTTACTAGATCTACTTTGGTTACTATTTCAGTGGACCCTGGAGACTGGCCTTCAAACTTCTCTATTTCCCTTCCGCCTGTGGTACCTTCAGGTGAGGATCTTTGTATCTGAGACTTTGAGTGTTTCTTCATCTCTGAGTTTTTGTCTTTGCTGTTGTTTTTGGCTTTGTACCTGCCCTGTTTGCGATGTTTGTTGCAAGTCTCTTTCCTCCTAATATTTAGAACCCTTAAAATATCAGTGTTTCCTGGGTTGTTCTTTACAGTCTTTATTGGGACCTAAAGAAAAATCCCTAGTTCTGGCACACCATATGAGGCCCCCAAACAATATGGTCAGAACATCTTCTCCTATCTGCTTAGAGGCAGGAAGACTCTGGGTCCTGCACTGCTACAATGGTGCTGCCTGACGTTCCAATAGGCCTGCCTGCTCACCAATGCAGAGTCCCTGAGCTCGCTTGTGTAGTCAGACTGGAGGCCAGCAGGCTTCAGGCCCTGTGCAGCTGCAATGGTACTGGCTGATGTTCCAACAGGCCCATCTACTTACCAATACAGAGTCCCTGGATGTACTTCTGCAGTTGATGTGAAGAAATTCAGACTCTGGCCTTCCTTGGCTGCGATGGCGCAGGCTGCCTCTTCCCTGGCTCTGCCCTCTGTACTCAGTCCTTTGGTGCTCTTCCATCATGGGCCTGGAGGTCGGCAGGCTCCAATCCTGGCGAGGCTGCAGTGATGCCAACCGCTGCCTCTGCGCACTGCCCATTGTTATACTCAGTCCCTAGGTGCTCTTCCGGCTTGAGCCTGGAGGCCAGGAAGCTCCAAGCCTGGTGCTGATGCAATGGTGCCAAATGCTGCCTCCAACGCCCAATTTGCCTGTTTTTTAAGACATCTGACTTCTGAGGCAAGCCTCCTCATGGGGTGGGAGATGGAGTCAGCAGTCTTCTGACCACATCTGACAGCAGATGTGGCCTGAAGCTTTTTTTCTCTTTTGCTTTTGAGTTAAATATTTCCCTATATTTTGAAAAAAATCAAAGGAAGGAGAATGAAGAGGAAGAAGAGAAATAGAAAGATGGTGAGGAGGAGTGGAGAAAACACTTCTACTTGAATTGCTCAAACCTCCTTCAAGCAAGAGAACTGACCTTGCTGAATTTTTAATTGTTGATGTACAGGAAGCCATTGGTGCAGTCAGCGCCGTGCGGAACAGTGCCCAGGGCACCCAGCCCGCACACGGCTCTCCAGTCTTCCGGAAGCCCTGGAGGCCTTCGACATGGAGAGACTTCTCCACTGAGCCCAGAGTCAGTGCAGAGCTGGGCTGCCCCCCCCACCATACCTCTCGCCGCCCTGGGTGAGGAGTCGCGGCGCGGCTGGCCTTGGTTGTGGTTCCCGCAGCCGTCAGGGTCTCTCTCCAGGCACTATGAGGACAGGTCCGCCCTGCGGTGCGTTTAGGAGACGGTGTCTGAGAGACAATAAAAGGGCCCGGCTGAAGTACATTAAGGGATCACAGGAGAATATCCTGACTGCATTTTCAGACCTTTGATTCAAAGATGCACATCTTCTCATCTCCCGAGGGGTAAGGCCAGCCCGCGCAGAACACAGACAGACGGAGCCTCGCAGAGCAAGTCGCCAGCCACGTACCCGAGGTAATAGCTAGAACGCTGCCGGGAGCTTCTTTGCTCTCAGTACAGGGTAAAAATGGGTCAGGGAAGAAACTCGGAGAGAGAGAGAGGGAGAGAGAGAGAGAGAGAGAGAGAGAGACAGTGTGTGTGTATGTGTGTGTGTGTGTGTGTGTGTGTGTGTGTGTGTGTGTGTGTGTGTGTGTGATGTGTGCGGAGCTGGTAGCTTGCACAGCAAAGAGAAAAAACGCACCTGGGGTGAAGTGGTTAACAGCCCCTCCCGTGTGACAGGCACCTGCGACACCTTCAGGTACTTCCCTGGGGCACGGGACACGCACACGAGCACGTGGAAACCAGAACACTCGCCGAAGGACAGCAGATTGTGCCCCAGGTGTGGCGCAGCTGCAAACGACCAAGTCGTGCCTCCCCCACTCCGTGTACACACTTCACGCGTGTGCACTGCGTCCACTTAGAATTTGAGGCAATTAATCGGAGAGGGCGTGCAAATATTCAAAACTGTGAAAGAGAAAAAACAACGAATAAGGAAATCAGAGGCCTAGACACAATGATGGCGACCAATTTTCAAAGTTCCTCCAGCTCGTCCGCAGGCAAGCTTGTCGTCACTTTCCCGGGTAAAAACCACACGAGTCTAACAGTGAAGCATCCCGCACAGGCGGCTAATGAGCCTCCACCGACACAATCTTCGGATTCCTTTCTGTAGCCAATCGCCCAGGAAACTCACGGGACCGGTTCCTTCACATATGTCCTGGTTTTCTAATTAGAGACGCTCCTCTGAATTTAGCAGTGCTTACTTTGCGAGGTAAATTGTGGCAGAAAATGGTGGGAATGGAGCCCACATGCTATTGCCACATAATAAATGGGAAAAGGGTCCAAGAGTAAAATTTAAGGTAACTGGGGCCTGCCTCTTTCTTCTTGTTTTTCTTCAATTCTTGTTAAACTCACTTGCGTACCAGAGATGCTGCATGCAGGTTTTACTTTTTATTTGCTTCTTTCATTCCCGAGCAGTTTGATTGGGCTGCTTTCTCCCCAAGTGCATCCTGCTCACTGGCTGCACCTCTCCCGCCTGCTCGCCTGCAGGAGTGAGCGGAGCTGGGTGAAGACTTCTTTGATGTCGTTTCCACTCCCACGAGAACACACACCATCTCGTTATCAGAAAATCATGGTACTGCAACTACAGACACAGCCGAACACCTAAATCACAATTGCAGGGGCTTTGGGCCTTTTCTTTGTCCTGGAAAATTGTGCTGATTTAATTAATAGATGGCACCCACACAATAGATGCCGATAATCCTGCTATTTAACATGCAATGGACTTTTGAACTGCTACAGTGGCTAAGATGACTGAGACTGGTTTGTATCAAACACTATCTAAGGATTATTTTGATGAGACTTTCTTCTTTGCGGAGCACTGGCAGGGGACAGAACCGTGTGTGCTCCGTCTGCTAAGACCTGAGGATTTATGCATAACATAGTTGATACAAGTTCACTCTGAAATCAGAAACACATCTCAGATCTCAGCATATGTAGAAGAACCAACGTCTTGCTGTGACTCTGGCTGGTGCGATGGTCGTGCCCCAGCGTGTCGCATGATGTTACTTGGCAGGACAAGCATCATATCCAGAGCATCGTCCAGGAGCCCCACAACCCTCACTCCAAGTCCAGCGCATCACACAGTCCTATTTGCTGTGCCTTGTAAATAGCTTCCAAATGTATTGTTTTCTTTTGAATTCTATATCATGTTTGCTGAGGCTGCCATGATATTTAATGTGAGTTCTAGCGCACTGCTGGTGTGTTTTCCACAAGGCTACAAGGATTTCCACCTAAAACTGTAACACCAATCAAGGCACTTGGTCCCAATATTACATGATATATATCATATATATATATATGACACGCATATATATATATATGATATATATCATATACATATAATGAGCCACTGTCTTAGAAAAATATCCAGCCAAGTAACTTCCAGTGTGGAATCACAGGAAATCTGCCTGGATGTGCTCCCTGTGTGTGTGCAGGGCTGGGAGGGACACTGCTGGGCTGTGGGTTTCATCTTACGAAGTCCTTATTGCCAGGTTGGGGCGCACCTCACCAGGCCACCCCTGATGTAGCACGTGTGAGGCCCTAGGGTTGAGGGGTCGATCCCAGGACTGCAAATCACACATTACTGACAGTAGTCCCTAGGACGACATCGACTAGCGATGATGTAATCGTCTGACTCTCTAGGTGACAACTTAGTTTCTTCCCAAGTACTTTCTAAGATGTTCAGATGTCAAGTAAGTTTCCTAACAATGCCTTTCTTTCTCTTTTTCTCCCTCCCACCCTCTCACCCTCCTTCCTTTTCTTATTTCTTTCTTCTTCTCTCCTTGCCCTCCTTCCCTTCCTCCCTTTCTTTCTTTTTGAGTAGTACTGAAGATTGAATTTAGGCCTTCACACTGAGCTACATTTCCCTCCTTTTTTGAGATTGGGCCTCACTCGTTGCTAAGTTTCTCAGGCTTGACCGGGAATTGAGACTTTCTTGCCTCAGCCTCCCAGAGAGCTCATATTACAAGTCTGCATCACCACTCCTAGCTCTCAATAATGTCTTTCTGAGAAAGAATCTCAGTTATTAAGTGTGTATATCTCATCTGAGAGGAGCTCTGAGTGTTAGAAAATTCCATTAAATGGATCCAACACCATAAATCTCACTTGGATATTTCCAGATTTTTTTTGAAGTAACAGAGAATTTCAGAGCTTATTTCTTCAAATGTTGAAAGCATTTGTGTTGTACACACATTAGAATATTTTTATACAGCACCAGAATAACCATCAATACTCCATAAATAACATGATTTTAGAATTGCAATTTTTCCCAGTTGTATCCCAGTTTTCCAACATGTGAGAATCAGCAATTCTGAGATCGGCACTCAGCTCAGATAGCACTTTCGACATATTCTGACCCTTTGAACCTCAGTACAAGGCTGTCCTTGTGCTGGAAAGTTATATGGTCACTCAGATGGCTTTACTGCTGGTGCCACTGTGTCACAGGGCTGGCTCACCTGGAGTTTGTCAGTAATTAATACTCAATCCCTTTTTGAAACTGTACACATTTCCTTCTGTTTTCTCTGTCTAAGTAAACACCATGCAAATGTGCTTTTCATTAAAAACAAGTAACTTATAAGAACAAGTAACTTCTACCAGCTTTGAGAGATCTATAGAATTTGGTATTTGCTTCCTGATTTTTAATTGTAATTTTCACAAATGTTAGTACAAAGGAGAGAAGCACTCTGTAGGTCACTCCCAGGTTTCTCTCAGAAAGCAGAGAACTGACATTCTGTGGATATCTGCTCCAAAAGCTGTGTGTTTATGTGACTTTTAAAAATCCAAATAATATATTGGAATTATAGAATATTAGTGACCTTTCCCAACATCCAACAAAATCAAGTTACTTACTAAAGTGAGTAAAATTATCACTAGACTTGGAAATAAGATTTAGTTACCTTAACTTTATAACTATATCAATTATTATTTTTTCCTCTTCTGAAAGTATAAACATTTTCCATCAGGAAGTGTTGATTTTTTTTTTTTTAAGACAGGGTCTCGCTTTGTGGTTCAGGCTGGCCCTGAGCTCAGCCTCCAACTCACATCACAGCAATCCTCCTGCCTCTGCCTCCCGAGTGCTGGGATTACAGGCGTGAGCCACCACGCCCGGCACTGCTGGTTGCTGCTGGTATGTGGTACTGGTTGCGGCTGGGCATGAGTCTCCATACCTGGTATTGTTATGTGGTTACCGGGATCGAATCCAGGTCCTTGCACTTGCAAGACAGGTGCTGGAACCACTGAGCTAACTCCCCGGCCCAGGAAATGTTGATATTGTTTCATTCATTAAACACAAACTTCATGGTTTAGCATATCTTTTGACTTCCTTCTCTTTGCCATTATTTAAAAAAAATTATGTTTGCACCCCCCTCTGGGTGGCTTTCTGTGCGAAGCTGTGGTGCAGATCTCATTTCTGCAAGTGCCCACCCAGACCGTGAATGCAGAGGAGCCCGAGCCCTGTGGTGCAACCTCACTGACCTCTTACCGCAGCCCTTCAGTTTAAGGTCCCCGCGTTGTTCAGAGTGAGCAGCGACAGCTCTTGAGTGTGATAATACCATAACATGTGTTTTAGAAAATCATCCTATTGCTTCAGTCATTATGTTATTTTGGAAGATTTTAATGAGCCTTTTAGAAAATATTTCATTATTCCAAGAGAGATCCCATAGATTGTTAAACCACAAAAATGACTGAATGTAGAATGGAAAGAAAAGTGAATCTGAAGCTAGGACACCTGGATTTCAATCTGAATTCTTACAGCATATGTGACACTGAAGAGTTCACTTAACCTTTGTGAGTTTCAATGTTCTTATTTGAAATACACTTATTTCAAAGAATCATTGAGCAAATGAAAGACCATATATAAAAGTGCCATGAAGAAAATAATATGCTGTATAAATCTAATGCCTTAATATTATGAAGAGAATAATGCTAAGGTACCAACCTTAGAAAACAAGGCTGTGAGAACCCATGCAATGAGCCAAAGGCAGTGCCCAGAATACTACACACGCAGTTAACAGGAAATTAAGCTCCTAAGTGGTCCAGAGAAGAAATGGCGGAAACTACACAGAAAAAAGAAATACTAAGAGTTCCAACACGACGTGAGGTGATAAAGATGATTATTCAGAAAGAGAATTTTATGCCCTAAATCTTGTTTGTGACAAGTTCTTAGACATAATATCTTAAAATACTGACTTCCAGGGATTCGTAGGAAGATGCGAGACTGTGCAAGATCAGAAGAAAACCACTGGAATTCCTCTCTCCTGAGTGACAAGTGGAGCTTGGAAGACGGTATGGTTTAGATGAAGATCAACCCCTTCTTCTCCCAGAGAATCACTCATGCCCTGGTAGGCCAGGTTTTTTTTTTTCCAAATCTTTGTTGGTACATTATATATATTGTATACAACATTGAGAATTTGTACCAGTTATGACATGACTCGATTTTCTCTTTTTTTGTGACTGAGGATGGAACTCAGGACTTTGCACTTGCCCCACAAGCAGCGGTCACACTGACGACGTTCCTGGTTCCAAGAGGCCCTCGGTCGAGGGGCAGGGTGGTTGGCTCCAGGCCACTGCATTCCTCTGTGTGTGCACCGTCCAGTGAGCTCTGGTAGGAGTGGGCCCCGGCTGGAAGAGGCAGGTGAGGGGCAAGCAAGACCTGGAAGGAGCTTCTCCACAGCAGAAGACATGAAATACTCCCTTTCTGCCCCAAACAAGCACATAGCTTCTGTCAATGCACAGGGAAGAGGCAGAATCCACAGCCCGAGGAACTCTGCTGTCAGACCTCCTGCTCAGCAGGCATCCCCATAATGATTTCTGTAGTAGTTTGTAGTAGTTTCTGTAGTTTACATTCTTCCTTACCAACAATGTATAAAGATTCTTTCTTCCCCACAATCTTGCCAGAATTGCTTGTTTACGGAGCCATTAACATTGAAGTAAGACGGAATCTCAGTGATATTTTGATTTGCATTTCTCTACTAGCCAAAGAAGATGAAAAATTATTATGTACTTTTTGGCCATTTGTATTTCTTCTTTTGAGAAATATTTATTTATTTCAATTGTTGATTTTGGATTGGGTCTTTTATTTATTTATTTTTTTGCATTCATTATGTGAGTTACTACTCTGAGAAATAGCTGCCATGTTTTTATTCTCTATTTTGTTTCTTCATTCTGTTGATTGCTTTCTCAAATGTATGGAAGCTTTTATAATTTGATATTTTCCTATTTGTTGATTCTTGGTGTCATTTCTTGTGCAAGCAGAGTTCTATTCCGAAATTCCTTGCCTATGTTGCGTTCAAGTGTTTGACTTCTTTTATCTTCTACTCCACTGTTTCTATTTTTATATGTAAGCTCTTGGTTCATGTAGATTTGATTTTACTACAGCAGTATGGGCTAGATTAATTTTCCTGCATAGAGGTAACTAGTTTTCCCAGCACCATTTGTTAAAGAGGCTATCTTTCCTCCAGGGTCTATCTTTGATCTCTTTCTCAGAATTCACATAGCCGAAAGTGCATGAATTCTTCAATATTTTGGCACATGTACTGTGAAGCAGCTGCTTATAGTTTTTTGTATTTTGACAGTGTCTCTTGTGATTGCACTTTTTCATTTCTATTTATTTATTTATTTTTTTTAGGTTTTTTGAGACTGGGTCTCGCTTTGTGGTTCAGGCTGGCCCTCAGCTCAGCCTCAAACTCACATCACAATCCTCCTGCCTCTGCCTCCCGAGTGCTGGGATTACAGGCGTGAGCCACCACGCCCGGCACTGTGGTATGTGGTACTGGTTGCTGCTGGGTGTGGGTCTCCACACCCAGTATTGTTATGT